>KZ308194.1:0-116221 GCA_000376725.2 Ladona fulva
CAAACCGGTACTCCGCCTACTGAAGCAAATGTAGCTATTTTATTTTTCAGCCACTATTCGGCGATATTAATTTCGATTTTAGCGATTTTTAGCAACTTTTCAGGGAGCAAATAGCGACATTTTCAAACATAAATTGACAACTATGCGCAAGGTTCTAGCCGGTCGTCTACTGCTATCAAAAGGAGACTAGCGAGGTATTATTAATTATTACGGTATTACGGAATTATTTTAAACCTCGTGTAAACTGACGGAAACTAATTGCAGAGAATACATCTCAAATGCTCAATTGCTAAGCTTACAGTTTTGCGAATGCTTTTATGCGCTACTCTAAAATAATCATACGACAACTACACGTCTAAATCCGATGTCACCAGAAATTAAATGTTATAAGGTTTTCGTGATAAAACAATACGTTCAATGTGTAGCCATGCAACATCATCTATAATCCTGGAATATCTTTCCTATTCCTCGCCTTCTTACGAATATTAATTCCGAAACGTGAAAAATTCGATGCGTTAAAGAGAATTTATAAGTGAGTAAAAGGCAAAGAATTTTACTTGTTTCAACAGCTGCATTTTACCTCGGTAGCGTGAGGTAAGACGGCTGGAACGATATTCGGATACCAATCACATTTATTACTAATGGTTCAGCTCGACCATTGCCTCGCCAGTAGCCAGGTGATTCTTATTACACAGTAACAATGGCCTATTGCGTGAGTGATACCCGATCATCTTCACTGAACAATGTGGAAGGATGTTAGCTTACTTTATAACTCGCAGTTAACCACTAAGTTTTAGTCAAATAATCTTGCCTCTGAAATCTCTCAACTTAAAAAGAAACGCTAAAGAGACGAGAGGTGAGAACCAATGGTTATTAAAAACCTGGAAGCCGAGGGTTCGATTTTGGCACGGAGTGACAGATGTGGTCAACGAGGAAATCCGGCAATAACAATTCATGACTTCACTGAAGACATACCTAAACAAATTTAGCGCTCTTAACGGAAATCTTAAATCACGCCAAAAATAAACGTTTGAGCAACATTTTCTAAGTTAGCGTGTTATAGTGATTTNGGATGTTAAATTATACATGCATACCACCGTATGTAAGAAATAAAATATTATACTACCTATTATTATAACGCAATACAGAAGCCCCTCTACTAACGAACCACTTTTATAGGTTGCCTGCTATTCTTTGCTCCGCGATTATTTTATCTTCAGTCACTACTGGATCTTGATTTATTGTAACTGAGAAGCATCGAATTTCCTTGAAAAATTAAAACAAAAGCTTTAAACTCGCGTTTATTTCCTTCCTGCGGGTCATTTAAAGGCCTCGAACAGTTTAAATCCCCGCTATCACCCATTCCCGATCATTCGCGAGCCATTTAAGTAGCTTCGGAATAAAATGAAAACGAATGAACCCTATCAAAATCAATCGCAAATAACCAGAATTCAAAAATTACGTAATACCTGTAAAATTATCTTCACGCTATAACCTTTGTAACGTAAAATATATATAAATTAACAAATTATAACTTTCTCAAATTCCTAAATAATAATTGTCAGTATTTCGATAAAACGATGCAGCGTAGAACTACATAAATATGCAACTTTGGACTTAAATATGATATTTCTAACATATCGTTCAGAATAAAAGATACAGCAGCTGATCTCCTTTCCTGGGCGACTTTCGACGTTACCTTCAGATCTATTAATTCCACTCCCACGCGAAACTATCCTTCCGAAGGTTCCCTTTAACCTACTCTAAAATCCCAAAGAAAAGTCGCCCACACAATCTTAAATTCAGGCCGAAATCTCCCCCTTAAAGAGTTGAGTAAGGAAACCTGGGAAAAAAATACGATGAAAATGAACTGCGAGTCAATCCTTGCAAGAAAAATCCAGCTGCCACATTACGTAGCCGTGAGTGCTTGTCAACTAACTTCGCGATAATATGGAGTGAGTGAATAAATATAACATTAGGATAGAGAAATCTTAAAAAGGTAACTCAAGACAAACATTCATAATACGTCAATTCCAGGGTTCGATATCTCAAAATGGAAAATTTAATCACTCGCAGATCCACCCTTAAAAGCCTAATCTAACCCAAATCAATAGTTTTCTCATAAATTTCGACTCCATCACTACGTGGGAAATTTATGCGCCACAAATTTTCCTTTCTAAAAACTAGAACAATGGTTGCTGGATCATTGTGCACGCAAATTAATGGCGTCCAAAACTAGGATAGAAATTTATGTGGACATCGATGTTCAGGAATTACATTGTAAAATTTTCGACGAAAATAAATATTTTCGCCCGGCTCCTTGCGATACAAGATATCTAATTATGCAAACAATTAGCGACGCAGTAATTCAGAGCGAGCCGACGAATCTGACGCGAATTCCGAAGCCTCGCATCGCGGAATCTGATTTATGCACGAACACTTTTTCGAAAAACGGTGAGTGAGCAGGAGTCGAAATGGGCGGAGAGATGTAATAAAATAAAGAGATAAAACACTACCGCGAGCGGGGTAAAGGAAATACTTCATCTTTTAATTGAAGGTTCAGCTTCCCAAAATTCCAACTGCTCATTTTTGATTAATTTCAATAATGGACGAGTACTTATTTGTCCAAAAATATTGCTCCAATAACGGCTCTATTATAAAGAGAAATAGAATACCGACTGATGAAATTAAGTAGAGTAATAGAGAAAAGTACAGTTTCCAATTTAGCGATTTTGTCGTTATATCCAACGACATTTTCCATCTTTCACAGACCTTTTTCTGTTTCAGCGATACTCAATGAAGCAAGTTCTGTTACGACGACCCTTCTCTGCATACTCTTAAGTAAACATGTTTGACTAATTTTAAAATTAAAATAGCAGTACTTTCTGTTAATAAAGACAATATTCATACCAGAAATAACATTCGTGTAACCTGTGCAATTAAAGAAACCATTAAACCTTGGGGCTCTTCTGTCAGAAAGAATAGGAGGGAGGAAGTAGTTTTAACTCGTTTGAGAATTGGACATAGTGCACTGACGCACTCATACCTTTTTACAATTCCCCGTATACCTCCCCACTGTGACAAGTGTAACACCCAACTCTCTATATGTCACATCCTCACTGAGTGCAGGATCTATTCTAGTGAACAGGAGAGGTGTTTGGGAGCAAGCACACTGAAGGATGTCATTGCAGATGATCATGGCAAGGCAGACAAAGTTATTACTTTTATGAAGGAGACTGGACTCTTCCAAAGAATCTAACATAAATGTGGGGCTTTTCTTTTTCCCCCTTTTTATTTTATTTAATTTTTATTCACAACACTAAGGCTAACTCACTGCATTGCTACAAATAATATTCATTGTTCATTGTTCTTTTTTATGTAAAAATTAAATTACGGTAATTTATCATCACTGTTAATAGCCAGTATGCTGAGAAGGTGCAAAATGACCTCAGCTGTCGAGGCACCTATCAAAACTACTACTACTACTCGTGTAACCTCAAACCGGTACTCCGCCTACTGAAGCAAATGTAGCTATTTTATTTTTCAGCCACTATTCGGCGATATTAATTTCGATTTTAGCGATTTTTAGCAACTTTTCAGGGAGCAAATAGCGACATTTTCAAACATAAATTGACAACTATGCGCAAGGTTCTAGCCGGTCGTCTACTGCTATCAAAAGGAGACTAGCGAGGTATTATTAATTATTACGGTATTACGGAATTATTTTAAACCTCGTGTAAACTGACGGAAACTAATTGCAGAGAATACATCTCAAATGCTCAATTGCTAAGCTTACAGTTTTGCGAATGCTTTTATGCGCTACTCTAAAATAATCATACGACAACTACACGTCTAAATCCGATGTCACCAGAAATTAAATGTTATAAGGTTTTCGTGATAAAACAATACGTTCAATGTGTAGCCATGCAACATCATCTATAATCCTGGAATATCTTTCCTATTCCTCGCCTTCTTACGAATATTAATTCCGAAACGTGAAAAATTCGATGCGTTAAAGAGAATTTATAAGTGAGTAAAAGGCAAAGAATTTTACTTGTTTCAACAGCTGCATTTTACCTCGGTAGCGTGAGGTAAGACGGCTGGAACGATATTCGGATACCAATCACATTTATTACTAATGGTTCAGCTCGACCATTGCCTCGCCAGTAGCCAGGTGATTCTTATTACACAGTAACAATGGCCTATTGCGTGAGTGATACCCGATCATCTTCACTGAACAATGTGGAAGGATGTTAGCTTACTTTATAACTCGCAGTTAACCACTAAGTTTTAGTCAAATAATCTTGCCTCTGAAATCTCTCAACTTAAAAAGAAACGCTAAAGAGACGAGAGGTGAGAACCAATGGTTATTAAAAACCTGGAAGCCGAGGGTTCGATTTTGGCACGGAGTGACAGATGTGGTCAACGAGGAAATCCGGCAATAACAATTCATGACTTCACTGAAGACATACCTAAACAAATTTAGCGCTCTTAACGGAAATCTTAAATCACGCCAAAAATAAACGTTTGAGCAACATTTTCTAAGTTAGCGTGTTATAGTGATTTTTCACCGTGTATCATCCGAAACCGTCCCTTAAATTGATTGTTTAAAAAGAATACATATACAATATAAAAAATAACGTCGAAAAGTGAGAATGTATTGAATAAAGAAAGCACTTCGTCGAAGCGTTCTCCGTCGTCACGTCAAACAATATTACCTGCCATATTCCATCACGAAATTTAACTGTGTATACAAAATTCAGGAGAAAATTTCGGACTTCGACCTGCGACAAGACAACGAGATTCGACAAACGTGCCAAAATATAAATATATACTCCAGAAATCACAAAAAACTACTCAAACCACTTCAAGAAAAAAAGGCAATATTAAAGTTCTAACATAAAAATCCTGATACCCAAAATTTCATCACGAGCCTTCTAGAAACAACGGCAGGACCGAGGCACAAGAGCTTGATATCCGAGTCAATGAACTTTGACTACCGAAATGTATCGAGTCCAAAGACCAAACACTTTTATGTTCACGTAAATGAGCGTCAGGCTGACGCTTGAATGCCCATAAGAATGGAGATGAAAAACACGATGACATACGAGGAATTTGGACCTACGAAACTCCAAGGACGGCCTTGAGACGTTACGCACATCAAACGACATCTCGAATATGCGAATCACGACCTCCGGAAGACATGTGGATGAATCTTGGGCGATAAATAGCCGAGCCAAATGTTTTCGCATCACCTGCGGCAAATTAACGTGGTGCGAATCATCAATAATCCTCGAACGATAACGAAAACTGACATTAGCCGAGCATTGAAAGTTGAATACTTCCTAGGAACTTTCACAGGGTAACAAAATGAGAATGAAAGAACGACAAAATTCTTATCAACACGCAGAGAAGGGCGGATCTGCAGCTCCATTGGGAGAATGAGGCGGGGCGCAGTAGCCATGCCCAAAAACTAGAATGGCATTGCTATGCGAACACCAACAATCCGTTAAGAATACTGCCCGTTTTGAAACCAAATCCATCTACCAATAGCTACCAAAAGATCTGGAGAAAGAATGAGACTTCCAAGAAAAATGAGTGAGGTAATTTTGCCTTTGCTTTCCTCTCTGAGAGAGAATTCTAAGAGAGGAACACATCACATAAGCATATCACCCGAACACTACGAATAACACTTTTCGCAACACTCAGTAAGGAATTACAAAGTTAAACACCTTCTAGTGAGCCGATAAATACTACGGGAATCGGATGACTACTGTGATGGTAATAATCGCCTCCTTCTTAACATAGCCGTGAAAAGTTATTACTTTTATGAAGGAGACTGGACTCTTCCAAAGAATCTAACATAAATGTGGGGCTTTTCTTTTTCCCCCTTTTTATTTTATTTAATTTTTATTCATAACATTATGTCTAGCTCACTGCATTGCTACAAATAATATTCATTGTTCTTTTTGATGTAAAAATTAAATTATGGTAATTTACCATTACTGTTAATAGCCAGTATGCTGAGAAGGTGCAAAATGACCTAAGCTGTCGAGGCACCTATCAAAACTACTACTACTACTCGTGTAACCTCAAACCGGTACTCCGCCTACTGAAGCAAATGTAGCTATTTTATTTTTCAGCCACTATTCGGCGATATTAATTTCGATTTTAGCGATTTTTAGCAAAATCTATTCCAGGATTACTACGCAAAACAATACCCACATTCACCTAGCCAGAGAACACAATCTCAAGATACCACAACTAACAGGCAAACTACCCGAGAGCGAAAGTTCATTAAATAGGCTTCGCAAGTAACCTCACTTCCAAGGGTTAGTTCATTTATCGAGGGTAAATTTCCCTCCTTTCCAAATTCGGAATTGAACAACTGAAACCCGTAAATCCACGACACTACAACAAATCGGAAAAATTAAACCATCACCACCTATTAGAACTTCTCTACTTGTGATTTTTGCTACCCCTCTAAGCGCAGGTCCCGAGTCTGGTTGAACGAAACCTCGACTACAAAATTATGTTACTATAGCTGCACATTAGGCTGTAACGCCATTTAGACTGATTTTGAGAATTTAATTTCTCAATAAACTTAGGGTTAGATGTATAGAGAGACTAATAAGACTCAATCTCGCCCTTTGTATAAAAACGTTTCTTATAATTATTATAGATAATAATCATTCCACAATTAATAATAAATAGAATTTACCCTCACAATTTTAAGCAACTCTGCACAAGTATTCAACTTGAACCTAATCCACAATCGAAACCCCTGAAACCTCTTAAAACGTGCCAACATTTCGAAATCGCCCGAGGACTTTAAAACCCGCAAGTCCCCGCAAATGAGAGATTGATATTTAAAAGCAAGCGTCATCTTCGAGCAACCGATCAAATTCTACGCATACACATTAAGTCCCGACTAAACTATCGAAGTCATTCGATTAATCGAAACGGCCACTCTCACGAAACCGCGACTCATCGCCCCTCTGCCGCATGGCGCGGGAAGGGGTCTGACATTAGATAGCATAGGAACGGGGCGAGGATTAACTGCAGCGGAAGATACGTGATTAAAGAAAGGCATAGCTAAGCAAGTCTTCCTTCACCCACGCCGCTAGACCCCATGCGCACCGATAAAAGCGCCTTGCACACAGCGATGACGTCATAGCCGCACGTGCTGTCCCCCACCTCCGCGCCAGATAGCGTAGGAAAGGGTACGGAGGGCGTCGGATAGAGACTGGAGAGGGAAAAGACAGGGGAGTGGCTCTAAGAATCGACCCAATGTTATCCTCCCCTTGCGCCCCTCTCCTCTTCATTGCACTCTTTCGTCATATCCTCTCCCGAACCCCCTTCGCGAAGCATGCTTCAATTTCTGAGAGCACCGCCCCTTTTCTTACCTACATTCATGCCTTTGTCCTATTCCCATGCATGCGTGAACAATTACATCCGCTCGTGCACCTATGTAGGCAAATATGAATGCGAATACATGCAACTTTGCAACAAACGATACATTTAAGCTTAAGACCGCTTTGTGGTTCGGCGACAAAGAATACATGAAAACCTAAAATGTCTGCATTGGTTATTGCTATAAGGAACGTGCCAATTCACAACTGGGTAAGTCGTAAGTATCATTCCTTAACCATCGGAAAAATGCATCTTGCCACGAGGACATAACACGTTTTCATCAAGACCAACAATACACTAAAATATCATTTTTTCAGGTATAAAATCTTCTACCGAACCCAGCACCCATATTAATTAAATTCTATTACATACCGGAGATTTAAATATGAACATAATAATACACCTCAGGGAAAAATCTTACAAGTTAAATGGAAAATTTCAGACTGGAAAATAACACCCTGCAAATATCAACCAGTACTAATCAATACATTTCTTTCTACACCTATATCCATACACAAATACCAAATTCATCATCGGAATCGACAAGACCTCGTTAAACACGTGCAGCTGGATTCCTAAACGGCGAATGCGCTTCTGCGTCCAGGCTGTTTAGAGGGGGCAAAAAATTTCAGCAACAAGCTGATCTGGCAAGTGAGACACGGTGTATTACTTATGAAAAGCGACGCTGGAACCGAAAATATTGCCTCCTTGTTTTCAAGTATGCCGACATATTTGGGGCCGAGACTAGCCTGGATCGATATTTACGAATTTTTGTAGAAATTGTTCGAGAAAAGGAAATGCGCAGAGTCTTCGGGTTGAAAGGAATATCATTTGTAGGATTCGCAACACAAGCGTTTATGTAAAACATTAACTCCACATATGAACATTTTAAATCATTTATATTTCTGATAATGAGTCATTCGGGATCAGAAAGGCTTAAATAGGAACATTCTCCATAAAATAGAATCCGAGAAAATTCGAAAAAAAACTGCTGTCGTCTATTTCCAACATCCACAAATACAAATTGGCTCATAATAACTCATAATTTGGCTCATAATACTCAACATAATAATTTTAAGCTCTTTTAGTAACCGTAAACGAGACCGATGAGTAAAATTTAAGGTTAAATTCAATGAATGAAAAACACCGTACAATTACCAAACGACGAATAATGGACAATGTGATTAGAATATGAAATAAATTCGCATAATCCCTCTTAGGGTGACAAAAAAGGCACATTCTTCTTAACGAGTTTGAATCGTAAAGTATTTAAAATTTTAGTACATTTTTGCGTCCTGTATCCCTTCCAAAGAGCCAAGAACATGCAGCTGCGGCAGCCGAAAATACATCGTATAAGATTTTGGTAGCGAAAATAACTTTACGGCTAGTCAATCAATTCTGTAATGACCTATTCGCCTATCGGTTCTGCTGTAGCGTTTTTCTTCATAATCTTTATAAGTCGTCGTAACATGATTGATCTTGACCACTGAGAGTAGATTACATCTACTCCATTCTAAACCATAAATCGTACGATATCATGAACTACTTACGAATATTGTTAAGAAGACAATATACGTTAAGTTTGGATTACTTTCAACAATAATGGAAAAGGGACATCATAAACTGATAACAACCAAACAATCAGTCCTTAGCCTTCGAAGCTCTTAACATACGTAAAATTTTCCTCTAATTGTCCCATTTCTAATTAAATATCTTAATTAAATTTTAATGCATTTTTAGGGCTAAAAACATCTACTATAATGGTCAGCGGGGAAAATTCTAATTATTGCTTTGCTGCTAGAAATAGCAGGATAGGACAATGATTACTTCCATTTCATTATCCCAGTTATGAAACCTACGAAGGCGCACTGTAGAATTAACATCAACATCGCCATCCTTGATTTTGCAAATTTTCATTCCGGTGTTTCTGAAAGAATAGGACTGATCTACACAGAATTAACGAATCGCCTATCCTAAGAATAGTACGTCTGACCAAGGAATGACTTTAAGGAACAATTCGTGATGTAGATATAAACTTCAAGATGTGACTCATTGCCACGCCGTCACTTCTCGGGTATTCCCGACGCAGTAAAAAATTGAATTTAAGGAAGCCATACTTGACTAGATCAAGTCTAACATGGCAGCTATCCTGATCCGTAATTTGGGATTAAACAGGAGTCGGCAAAATACAGAAAATGTTAGAATGAAATGAAAGAAAAATTTCCCCAATATTTTAACAAGCAAAAACGACATTCTAGAAATATTTTATCATGAGTATACAGTAGAAACCCCGCAACTAGTTACTAGGTCCATAAGCTTTATATGAAATACAACAAAGTAGTTTTGGTTCACCTAATAACAGAATATAACTGAAAAAGCTTCCATCGGATTAAAAACCTATGACTATTACATGGATTCCTTTATATTAAAAGGAAATTAAGACAATATTACAGAAACATTAAAATCAAACCCGATAAGATAGAAACTAAACGAATACGCAAACCGTTTTAAAGGAAGCTTTAATAAATAGCAAGGAAACTATCAGCTATAAACTAATACATCCGAACAAATACCCTAATCCTTCCATTTTAATCCGATGTATTCCCTTGGTTGTGAAATATTTATGGATGCTAGTCCGTAAAACGAAATCAATATTTCCCATCTTAATCTTAATTTATCGCGTTTATGAGTTGGCCTCTAGCAAACCAAAACACGCATAATAATGGGGTGAGTCAACGAGTAGCTACTGCACGTGAGATAAAATGCAGCATTTCGGACTTACACCGAAAAATAAAAATCTCGAAAGGCCCGAGATAAAGGAGAAACCCCAGTTGAAGCGAAGCGCCAAGACGATAATCGATAAATCGCGACCGTGAGAGACGACCGACCATAGTTCGATACATCGAACCCCCATCTCACTCGCGGAGCTTAAAAACACCACCACGCGGCGTTTAAATATAAACCCCGAAGCGCCAGGTGCGCTAATCACCCAAAGCTCTTGAATTTATTAGAGGAACGCCGAAGCTACATTATTGAAAAAGCTTTAACGCCCCATTGTGGGGCAGGTGCATCATCTCGCGTGGCAGTCGCCCAACCAACACCATCTACTTTCACTCTCTCGAACCATTACGCCGACATGGCTTTAATGGCCAGATCGCCTCATATCGGATACGTCAACCGCGCGACCACAGAATCTCGCATCTCTTTGGAGACCACGCCCACTGGATGAGTGGGAGGCTAGCGTAGTGGCACTAAACTCTTACGTCACCGTCAGACACGTTCCCTCATTCAGAGCCTAACGGAACATCTCGCAGAAACGAAAGCAGGAATTCGACCCGACCGACCCCCCATGAGTACCGAAAGGCTGGGGAATTGACTTCCTCGGGATAATCAGGTGCACTCTTTGAGGTAGCGATTCAGCGAGGTACGGCCGATGAATCGATGACGTCAAACCTGCTTAGCCCGAAAAGTTTCATTGGAAATACGCGGTAGACGGCCACAGGTAATTTGATCGCTGGCGATTGAACTAAGAAATCTGCCTCGATAAAGAGGATAGGAGCTTTGGAGCGACGCATCTCAAACTGGTAAACCTAAAGACCGCTAAGATGGGGGCCAATTACACGAACCTGAACAACCTCATGAAAAACGATACTACTCGATACCAGTCGTTTCAGCCATAAATCTGTCCTCGACCCGCACAAAAATTCCTCCTCGTAAAATTTACTGAAGTGATTCGTTCACAAAAAATACATGGCGGCCTTGCCAGGAATTTTCTCATGACTTCAAATGAGGTGATAGTTGAACAGCTATCTCAGGTGAAAACTAAATATATCGATGAAAATTCATCCATTGAATTTACAATAGCGCATTCAAACAGCAACAAAACTTACGACAGGTCTAGAAAAGTCCCAACTATACTATCTGTCCCGGAGAAATATAAAAAAAAATTACTTGATGAATCGGTTGAATGAAGACTCAGACCTTCAAGAAAATTTTACATAACGGGACAATGAGACCTCAAGATTTTAATAAAAGACCTTTATAGTATGATAAATAAGACAAGAATCCGCCACATCATGCATAAAATGACGGTACCAAATAGCGAACAGTTATTATTAAAGTTAATAATATGTCCCGCAGCATACTCAGATCTGAGCTCGGTTACACTGAAAAAATACAAAACAAGCAACGAAATAGATATTAACTGTACAGTAAACAGGATTACTGCGTTCAATATAAATATACTTCAGCCTGTTTCTGCACCAATCCTACTGGTGCAAACTAAGGTTTGTTTGGAATTCGACGATGGATTCGATATTTACCATAGACTAGGATTACCAGCACTACTTTATACTAGCAATTTCAAAAACAATTTGGCTTTCTAATAGAACCTTGCGGATACACAACATCCTAGAATTCTGTTAAAGCGATCTACACCAAATCTTATAATCTGCGTGGCATCTTCCAGGAATTTGTATCTTTAAAACATATACTATATCGACATAAATCTCTTTTACCTTCCTCGTTATAATCTTCTAAGTTTTTTCTTGTATTGTTTATATAAACAAGACCCTAACCCATTAGAAACCAAAATTTTCCCACCCCATATACGAAGGGAGTAGCTAGTAGAACTTCTGATCCATTTCGGGATAAAAATGTTTATATTCAGCTGATAATCTTTTACTTCTACCACCAAATAATTACTGTTACAGGTTGCAGTAACCAGTAAACTGCGTATTACATTAGGTCAATCCTCCTTGTCTGGCTAAGTTACTTTAAGCACGTATTTAATTCACTCGCGATTCCGCCGTATCTCGAAAATCTCTTTAAATATGATAGTAACCAGTCGAGCTAACTTAACTGCTCCTCATTTATGTAAGTTCTATAAGATTAGGTGCAGTGACCTCAGTCCGCGACGTGCTGTACTATCGATCGAGCAGTGAAGACGCATATTCCAGTCCCATCCCTTTACACCCAATATAAACCGTGCCGCCGTCATGTCTGCGTCCCTGAATCGGCGACAACTTCTGCCATCGATCGCGAAGAGGAACCCGCTAATCTCTGGTACACAGCCCGTGGGCGAGACACTCCTCCATGTGACTAACGGGGGGCGCGAGTCGACGGCACCGCGAACGCCATGAGCAACAGGTGGGAGCGCAACGTTTAAAATTATCCCTTGCAATCCCTCAGACCATTTAAATGGCCATCGATGCCTTCTACGTGAAATCGGCTACGCTGCACTGAGTCAGATATGTGACGCGAAGCGAACATCCCGCGACCAATGGAACTTGAACGGCCTTGGGTTAATAATCTTCCCCGAAGGCCACCTAAAAGAACCTTAGGGCCGGACATCTGCATGGTGATCCGCTACCAGCACTTAACGAACCTTCAGGTCCCAGAATGGGATTACAAGACATTCTCTAAAAACCAAGCCTACACATGGGTCTAAGAAAATCATAAAGAAATCCACTAAGTTTGCTAAATAAAAAAAATTGTTACGGTCAGGTAACCTGCATAATGTAAAATAATATGAAAAATATGCAAGAGGTTACAATGATGCCCGACATATTATTTAGATTTACATTTTTACCCTGCAAGCCGCCAGTGGTGTATGGCAGGGGGTGCATTAACACCCCACCCAATCCACCCTATTACATTCTCTGACGCTACTCGGGAAGAACGACCAAAAGTAATTATCTGTTTTAGCGATCATTTCCTTATCACTATGTAAGACTTCATGCTTGAGCAACTATTTGTGATTTGCTTTTCGGTGAACTTCTCTCGTACCTCTCAACGCAATTAAATTTCTGAGTTAAAGTCTTATAGATAAAACACAAATGGTCGCTAAGCTCCACGTAATTAATTGACTCCGATAATAAGATTACCAAAGGCCACGCTGTCATAGCTGATAAATGGTTAAATCTCTATCAGGTAACAATGCTATAGTAAGATTTCTAATCAACACCGAAGAAAGAGACAAAAAATACCCCATATGTGAGGTTGTGGAAGAGTTGATTATAAAAGCATGACGTGTGCTTCGAGAACGTTAAAAAACGAGTTTTGGAACTTGATGCATCAGCGAAAACCTAAATTACACCAGATGCAAAACCCCCCGATCCGAACCAACAAATAAAAATATTGTAATTTCACATCAAAGAGGAATGGCGGAAAATGCAAACGACCCTCGTGACAACATTAATTTCATTCGCCTATTCCCACACCATCAATTCTGCTTGCTTGGATAAATTCTTACGTTTTGCCAACTTTCGCATTGGACACAAAAAAGACAAAGATCGAACACTCGACCTTCCTTCTCTTAGACAAAATTTTCTTGAATGCGATAAAAACTATCAATTTGTAATCGATGACAAACCTAAATTCGGAAAAACACTCCTGCTTCTTGCTGAATTATAGCTCCAAAACCAGCCAGAGTACCGATGAAATTCCTATTACAAATACAGAACGCATCACTTCCCAAGCAACAACGCGATTGACTTTCCAGAATAGTAGGTGAAAACGGCCCTCGGCAACTCGAAATTTCAACACCCGGATTACCTTAGCTTTCCCGGACGCCTGAAATATCTTCGTCCTATGTGAACGGGAAACCCAATTACACGGTCTTCCAGGCTTTCCACGACGCTCTTAACCTCCACGAACACCATTAGTACTTGCATTACGTTGCCATAAGCATCCTTGGATCGGTACTGCTCAGATGCTCACCTCGCTTAGGTGGTGGGATAAATCACTAGCAATTAAACCCACAACACGAAAACAGCCACTAATTTCAAATAATGCCCATGTATGTTAACATTCACAAACGTCTTAATGACGTTTACATGACGTGTCAGTGATTACGAGGCAATTAATGACAATAAAAGATACGAAACGCTTATTTCATAAGCAAAGTTCGCACATTTAAACTACATAGGATAGTAATTACCGGCAAAACTTAATTTAATTAATAAATTCGTATCAGGTTTTCAAGAAATTATTCCAACTCATGGCCATTCTTTTACCTTTATCATTTCATGAGACATTTCTTTGAGAAACCAACAAATTATTTTGAAGGTTAAAATTTAAGCGGATAATCATTTCCGGCGGCGCTTAAACGCATCCTAACCCTTGGCATTGTTTCCAATTTCTCCCACAATTAGCAGCGCAAGTATTTGCAAGCTGTTCATAGCCAGCGTAAGACAAAAGGAACATTCAGTACATTCATATTTAACCAATGATAACGAAGCCTACTTAGTCACCACCCGCATATTTGTAGTCACTTTGTTTACAATTGCTGTAAGACGCCAAAACATGAACCAAAACGATAGCAGACTGGAAGGTACGTAGCGACTCTGAGACAGCGGAAATGAACGAGCCCATTTACAAATCGCAGAACTGTTTTTCTAGGCTTCACCACTCTATTAAATATCGATTTCAGACTCCGAGCAACAGTTAGTCGTCATGCACGTTGCTACCAACGCCTAATAAAACGAAGACTTCTTGGCCAATAACCTTTCCCGTGCAACGTTTTCTGGGCAAGTGCGCTTAACCTTAGCAAAAAAACGCAGAATACTACACCGAGATTCACCGCGCGCACCTTACGTAAAACGCAAGTTCCGCAAAAATGTCCTACCCTTGAAAAAGCCGTCGTTCAAGTGCAGAGAAGAGGAATCCTATCAAAACCTGGACACAGGCCAAACATACGGTCAGAAACTGAAAAACGCGTGGCACATCTCTCCTTGACAGCGCGATCCGAATCCATCGAACGATATAAATCCAGAGTCGTCCATATTTTCTTTACTCGAGCGGAGAGCTTCGCACATCCATGTTTCACAATACGCAACATTGTATGGAGAGGCGCGGAGCGCACATAACTGACCCACCCCAGAGACAATTTCATTACGAGGATCGATAAATAAGTACTTCTAAAACAACGATTACAATGAAGGTATAAATGCCGCCGTGAGAGGTCGGTAATGATGAAATCCTCCCTGGCGATGAACTCAGCCGTCCGAGACAGGACGTCGTGTTACAATCATTTAGCTGCCACTCAACCATACCCCGAGCATTTTTACAGCGACTGATAGCCACAATTCCGTCCAGTATTGTAACCCGGCTATCGGAGATGTAACCGAGGGAAGAAAGACTCTAAATCGCCTTGGAAGGTTAAATAGGTGAACCCAAGCTGGTCTGCTAATTCCCTGACATACTAACGAGGTTTGCGGGGCACACCATGTAAGCGTGCGGACCTTGAGAAGGAACATACTCCGACCGCTGAGGCTTGTGGAGGGGACCGTATAGAAGAAACGGATTGCGAAACGTCAGCTGTTCTTGCAGCGACGCAGGAGATGACGAAGTACCGGGGACGGAGCAAATAACCGTTTAAACCGTGGCAAACATCACTTACCGATCGCTAACCGGACCATGGGCACGCAGAAAGCGTTTTCAGGTCCCGCCACTCGCGATACAACGGAATAAAACACTTCAATATGGCGCACGAGGCAAGCATTCCCGAGCAAAAACTCTTGCTTACCTGCTGGTGTGTAATACATCATCCTGTTGGTAGCACCGCCTCCGTCTTGCACGGCCATGTCTGGTCGCATACTTTCACCCCCTCCCCCCGGTATGCGATATCCCACGGCGATTAAAACATTCCCGTTTCAGGTCCACTCTACCGAGACACTGACCATCCTCTTCGGGCGGCACAAACGAAACGGTAAAAATCAACAGCCCGCGAGAGAGAAACAGGCCCCGGAGGAAGATATTTATATATTAATAGGTTCCCCGCGGGAATGACCTCAAACAAACATGGGGCGGGAAGCTTCTGCACACACCATTCGACAAAACAACGACGATCGTTGCATCAGCACACCGAAACGGGGTTACTAAATGTTTCCAGCGATCATTACACCTGCCCTCCGCCGAGTTTAACTCCTAAAGGATGCGTAAACAAGCGAGGGTGAAAAAAATCCACTGGCGAATATGCGCGAGAACACTGAACCACCACAGAGGAGAACCGCGACTGCCAGCCAACTTCGACTTGCCTTCCTACGTGGCTTGCGCACTAGACCACGTGTCAAGCCCCTGCCTCCGCTGCCCTCCCTCTCCCCCCCAAAGGCTCTTTCCCCTCACGCCCTCTCCCACCTCGCAGGAGTCCCGCCACCAAAGCGAAGGCCACTCCTACCCTCGGAGCTGACGTAGGCGATCGGGCGGCGAAAGAGAGATGGCGGGACAAGGAGAAACGAGGAAGAGAGATCAGGGAGAAAGGGTTGAATTCTTCGGTGACCACGCCGGATACAGTCGCCATATGCAGGATGTACATGACGTACGCATTCGTCACCGCGTATTCCCGGTCGCTTTCGAGACCACCGAGTACAGCGAGCATTCCGTATTCCGGAGAAAAATCCCACGAATCAAAGAGGAGTGACAAGGCTATCATTTAATAATATTCTACCCTTCGCCGGTTTTCAGCAACTAGTTTAAATAAGGAATGAATAGATATTTAAAACAGAACTTGGTTTCCATCAATAAAGGAAAAAAATATCACTTGTAAAAATGGGTATTAAGTTTGAATTACGAAAGCAGAGACAATAGAAAGAAGAGAATACGAAAAAAGAGACGCTTCACATTTCTACTTTTTTCTTTTAAGATTCACCTGGATATAAAAATGGGTTACTATATATATAAATTGATTGTATTTTATGTATCGAGATATATCATATTACCCGATTAATGGAGCTATTTTATTTTTTAAGACAAGCTCCAAAAAGCCCTATTTTGGAGCTATTTAACATTATTACATAGCCGTGTATCTTTTCCTGAGAGATACAATGGAACTATGTTAACTAAAGATACCGGAATAAATTGCATTCGAAGAAAACCGAGAAAGAACTAAAGAATGTTAGAAAATTAAGATCGTCGATGAAATAAGGTCGACCTTTTAAACATTAACAATAATAAACTGCGAAAGTAATGATTCGATATGCATCCAGCTCGGGTTAGGCTTCTCAGATTTTAAAAATTCTGTCGATATTCTGCGCATTCGCCCCCTCACTTTACAATCTCTATCTGGCATGTTGGAAAATCTATTAAGATTTGCAAATGCATTCATCTCGCACGAATAACCGTAATGAAAATGAAATCTTTGAAACTTTCACCGAAAAGCAACAAGTAAAATTCAAGTTTCTCCCCTAAGCTACGTCCTACCTCTGGCGCGGAACGCGTTGTTACTTTTACTTTCTATTAAATCTATAAAACTCCATAAAATTAAAATCAGCGAGCATTCCTCATTTCCTCCAACCATTAGGAGACGTGAGAGTGGACGATGCGTCAATTTCTTTAAATACTTGGAATTATCGAAATAAGAAAATAATGTCTAAAATTATATGAGAAGGAAATAAAGAGACCTATAGCTTAAAAAAACTAACAAGCTGCACACCGAATTCTTCAGAGACCTGTAGACATTGGGCATTACTGCTCCATAACAAGAGAAAAGCTAGTGCGTTGGTTCGCTGAAAAACATTTACGACTGGAAATTTGAGAGAGGAGATAACAAAGAGTAACTGACATTACAGCCGATACGTCTTTCTGAAGAGCTCAGGGGCATTTCCTGTTTTCCAAGAACATAAATCTGTAATAACTTTCTAAATAGCAGACGGATGATAAGACAGCCAAGATAACGCGTGGCCTGCAGAACTAACGATACGAAACCATAACCGTAAGTCCAAGGCTATAACGTACTACTATAACGTTAACTTAACTTACTACTACTTAACGTGTACTATAACGTTAACTTAAAATGCACTTTAACTAATGTTCACTTTTGGGCTTGATTTTATAATAATTTTTCAGAGTTAAAATAAGATTATAGCTAATAGCCATGGTAATCCATCATGTATACAGGAGATTACCTATAATCTTCACTTTAACCCTTTCGCTGCGACAATCCACTAAAGTCGATTTAAAGTTAATAGTCCTAAAGCTGCATCTAATCCAAATACGCAGCGAAAGGGTTAACTATAACAAACCGTTGTAACATTACAAATCATCATATATTGTATACTAATATATTTTTTTATTTAGACTAAAATTTGTTTTAATTAAATTAATAAGTTCTTATTTAGATGGCGTTCCACAATGTTCGGCCTGAACACCTTGAGTTTATTTGTTTTAATGTTTGGATAATTTGGATGTAAAATAACATATGTAAACTTATGGTATTTGTATTTTGTCTGAGTGTATTTTGTATTGAGAGGAATGGGGATTTGTTACCACCGGACTAGTAATCCAACTGTAACATATGTGTGAAATAATAATAAATAATATTAATAAATGGCATAAGAATGCAATATATGATACCAGACTCAAAGCTTACTAACAGGCAACACAGAACGCCTGAAAACTTAACTCAGAGATAAGAAATCAGCGAAAAGCAAGCGTGTATTGGACATCGTATCTTGTAGGTTCGGGTTCATGCAGAATAAAGCTATAAGGAATGATTCGCTCTAAAATCACCTAAAAACAGAAAAGCGATTTCTCTGCGTTCCAAAATCGGAAATGTGCGTAAACACTCATAACAACCCACCCAACTAATACTCAAGGATGATACAGCAATATTCTAAATCACCGCTACCCGCTAGTCGAGTCATCACCGTTTAAGAAAGCCACCGCGCTTGTGGAAAAGTACTTTATTGTATCAGTAACTTATCTGCGAGATACAACCGCGATAAGAGCGCTACTAAATTAACTTCTCGGGCAAGTCCACGAAAATTAATTCTGGGCCAGGAAATCTGCGTCCAGAAGGCGTGTATCACTCAACCGTCTCGTGCTTCTCGCTTCCAGCGTGCTAACTTTAAATCGCAAGATTAGAGACTCAAGGCTGGAGGAGGAAAAGTGCTCCTTCAAAGACTCGATAAAAACCATCCGCGCAGTCGGACGGCGCCGGAGAACATGAGAACCTCGATAAGGCGAACTCCTGACACCCGATCCCGCAATCATTTCCTCGAGTTATTCCGCGTAAGGCCATCCATACAAACCGCAAATGTAATAAGCGTTTTCGGTTAAAATGCTCCGAATGCCGATTAACCGGTTAGCCAATAACATACTCTTCTTGGAAAGCGAGTGTTGCTGTTTTTGTAAATATTACCTCTCATGATACACGTCCTCAAGATACTGACTGTAAGACCTACAACCTAACCTATGACTACCATCCGGCATAAAGCCTATTTGCAGCAATCGCATATATTAAATAAATAAATAGCAAAGGACGGATGAAAGAGTTAGTTCGAAGGCCATAAACGAAAACGAAATAGCGAAGATAAAACCTGGAAACGTCAAACAAACAGATCATTCTTCGCCCCAGATATCACAATGAAACCACACCAACCGTCTTCGTGCATTACAAGGTAATATTATGGATTGCACAATATTTGTGATCTCCTCAACCTGAGAGTAATACGTATAATACACAAAATATAGCTAATATTTCAATATAATCTAATCTGACCGTACTTGGTGGAACGCCATTTTAATAAATGAGACAGCGAACTTCGTATTTTCCACACAAATTTTATTTAAGACAGGTTTAGGCATACAGCCATCATCAGGTCAGGCCTAAGTTGTTCACTGACGGGTTTACTTCAATTCTACTCGATGCTGAATTTGTCCGCGTTTGGGCATCACATGTGTGTTGTACAAAGGAAAAGGTTGTCAACACTAGCACGTCCGGTGACACCAACGTGGTGTCATGGAAATAAAATCTTAGCGGACGGCGAAGTATTTACTTTCTCTAGCATTTTTCCTCAAGAAATTGCTTAAAATAAATTACGCTTTCGCTTTCATGTCGTACTTTACTTGTTTACGTTAAGTGAAATAACATGCATAGTTTTAAATTGTTTGCCACATATTTTTGAAATAACTTTTGTATTAAAATTTATTGTTCAACATTATTATTAAGCATTGTTATTCATTTTGTAATTTGTTATCGTTGTAAAACAAACACATTGTAAATGTGTTAAAACTAAATATAATTGTAATAGTATTTTATAGTTAGATTTAGGTTAAGTTTAGCTTAGTATGTAGTTTGTAGAATAGCATGTAAGACACATCACAGGGGAACTATTCCTAATTATAAGACATACTAGCTTTCCTACCAAAATTGGATGGAGTGCAACCGCACATAAATGCCAAAAACGGCAATTGTGCACAATATAATACTACCAGTCATACCGACCTGAAATAACCGAATACCCTAAGTAATTACAGTTTTTCTTACAGCAAAGAATTCAGTCAAAAACACGGTTAACCGGTTTCGGTTACAACAGAGTCGGATCCCCTTTTCCGCGGTATGAAGACATTCGACGGGTGAAGCGTTTCTCGGAATTCCCACGCTCACTTTCCCCATCGCCGTGGCTCTAATTGTGTCAATCAGCGCTTCACTGTTGATTCTGTGAACCGGGGATTACATAAACTACGAAGGGACACATGGAGTATCGCAGAAAACATGATCACTCATCTCCTTGACCTTTTCGGAAGCATATCACAAGAGAGGAGGAAACTGGCGAGCGTATCCGAAGGACCAAGAGAATAAAATGGGCTGCCTTACCATTATCTGAATGTCTTATTACAACATTTAAGTATGATCATGATCGTTTAGAATCACTGAGACCATCTCCACAAAGGTAATGATAACTAAATAGGTTGGGCAAGAGCTCCAAACGACATTGTGGCAGGATAGCATAGTTCGATAGTTGTTATATTCTGGACGTGTCTTTTTCGTTGCGCAAAGAAACACGAAATGAAAACGAACTAATGATCAATAGACGTTGAAAGTATAAAAGTGAGAAATATTTTGATTCGATATTTCCTGAACCGATACAACAATTCATAATCGGGACAAAATGGCTAAATTCATGGGGAAAAAATAATTATCACCTTCACTTATTCCTGACAGTAAGACGGGTGAATCAAGAGACTTCATACCTGAAATACGTATTTAAAATTAACAAAAATATTAGTCCCTAACTCTCTACAATTAACAGTTAATACGTCGTATCATAGTGAAAAATCTACAATGTGAAGTTGTCGTAGAAACACTTAGCTACCAGGATTTACTCTGAACTCCTCATAATATCCTACGCAAATTGATTGTTTTGCAAGTGAAGTTGTAAATCATTATTACCTGACACAAATATCAGTTTTAACGATTCTAAAATTGCTCTATTTCATATCGTTGCTGGACAGGTTATCTCGCAACAGGAAGCCACATGATATAAAATCCCTTTATTACTTTGCTTACGTAAGTGTTCTACCTTTCGGTAGGTTCATGTGCCTTAATACTCGCTACTTAACGCCATTTCTTTCGCTTCTTGGTAGCCTACCCCACCCTTCATGTCATCTAATAACTTTTGTCTTTGTCTTCCCCTCTGTATTTTCCATTGTATTCTACCCTCAATTACATTCTTTAGCGATACCTCTTATCTTAATATTTGACCCACCCATTTCCTGTTGACGTTAAATTACTTCTTATAAAACCCTATCCTCTCCGACCATATCTAGTACCTCTGTGTTTGTTTTTCTATCGACCCATTACTTAAGTTAAGTAGACGTAAAAAAAATATTGCAGTCAATAAATCTTGAATGCGATTTCAAAATCATTATGGTTTACTTAGCTCTACACAATACAGCAGCATTTCACGTGGAAAAAAACGCATTATTTAAATCAATAAATAAAGAAGGATAGTTATTGAATAAGAGCATTCGAGAGCTGATAGAAGCGGCACCATTTGGCAATACTGGCACTTGAACATGTAATTTTCACGCTTAAGACCTACACACTGTTAAAGGACGAACCAAAGTATTTTCACGCAATCCTTGAAAAAACACCCGTGCTGTCACTTTTTCACGGGAAGTCCCGAGAGACATCTTGAGCTCCATCCTCATCCCCGGACCTGAAATCAGCCTGTTGCACAGGAATTAAAGCTACAGACTCCAAGGAGGACGATCCAGATCCCGAACGTAAAACGGAAATCGAAAACTCGAGTCGGAGACGGAGGTGGTGTGATTTTATATGTTCCGAAATCAATTCCGAGTTGTGCTAGAGGATTTTTAGAACCAACAGCCCGTGTAAATTAGTTTCGTCAATGGAGACACGTGATGTAAGAACTTTAAAAGAGGAAGACAGAAGGATAGTGCAACGCCTCTTCGCCCACGTCGTTTCCCGACGTCAGAAAACGTCTCTACTCACGGCCGCGATAAAGTGATTCATGAGCGAAGCAACTTTGCCCGTCTCCGACGACATGATGAGAACGTAAATCGATCGCATCGCACGTAAATCTTCGGAGGATTTCCATATTTTAATTGGCTCCGACATTTTCTCCGCTTGGGAACTATATGATTTGACAACTACTTAAAGCTAGTTCTCTCGGTATGCAAAACATGGAAAAATTAACGGAATATTTAAATAAATGGGAAGCGAAACAGCGCACAAAGAAGAAAACAAAATAAGAAATAAATCGTTGAAAGGATAACTGACGGAATGACAAAGCAAACCCAAAAACCAAGCCAAAACTATTCTTCCGAATATATCCCTTTCGACACGAATATTTCGGGAATAAGTTACTAAAATTTTATTAATCAAATAATTCACATCGATTAGTACGCAAACTTTAAATGGTGGAAATACTTCAATTTATTCGCTATTTCACACGAAATAACAATAGTATTTAAATTATCACTACGAAACAAGAAAAATATTAGTCTCAGTGCCATTGTGGTACAGGCCGATTTATACACATAGAAGAATTCCGTTTTTCTTAATATACGCCTCACCAAAGAGTTGCGTACCAATAAAGCGAATTAGTTCGTTAAACTCCATTTGACAATCGCGACTTTTCGCAACGATTACCGACTCAGTAATTGAATTAAAAGCCTCTTAAGGAAAGGTGATTCATCATCTGGAAAGCCCAACTAGTCTTACGCAATACTGTTTACAACACGGAGCTCTACCGAATAAATAATATTAAGTTCGCCGCACCATTGCCGATTTCATGCGACGTTCTATATATAAAAATTGACGATTCGCCGCTTGAAAAACAAACTGTCACGCGGAATCGATAAGACCATTAATAGGCCCTTGCACGCAATTCTTATCAGCTCTCGCATTTCCTTCCAACGCTACGCTACTCGATGCCTAAATGAAAAGCGTGTTCGACAAACACAGAGGTAGAGAACCTACGGATTTTAAGCCTTGTGCGGCCTCTTTCGGCGTTCAACGCGGCCTTTTCGTCACTTCCTGAAACAAATGCACCCATTTTGCTTTCAAGGAAGACTTTTCCACGAACGCCGATGTTTATACGGGCTACCGAGGGGTGTTTTTGGAGAGGTTTCCCCCCAGTCTTTGGGCGAATCCCGGGATAAGTTAAAAATTATTAATCAAGTTAGATACCCCCGTGCGCAGCCAGTTGTTATAATCCACCTAGCTATCTTGCCAGATGGTCAGATAGCTAGGTGGCTATCTAGGTGGTTGGTGGTATAATATAATAAATAAATTATATATGATAAATAAATTTGAACCTAGGCGATATGCCACTCAACTGCGACCTGATCGTTAAATATGCGGCATAATGGTTTGTTACGCAGCCGAATTGTACACGTGACCTTCAAATGAGAAAAGGTTCCCAAACCCTAAAGTAGGACGTAATATCATGAACGCCTACGGGATAGGCTCTGTCAACTGCGAGAAAGGGCTAACTTATAACAGCCAAACCCAGGAGAGGCTTAATATTTGGACTAGGCGTCAGATGAGGGAGTCTCAGCAACACCGTACTGTAGTAAGCCTAAATAATACTGTGCCATGAGACAGTCACGTACTTCAATAGTTTATAGAAGTATAGAAGTACGCCGCGCTAAAGGGTTATTTTTCATTTACAGAAGATTTTCATTATTGTTGTGTATTTCTACAAAAATATTCATCCATAGAATACAATACAATTTATATCCAATACGCAAAGTTACTTTTAAGTTAAGATTTTATTTATTTTCGCTGAAGCGACTGAAATTTCTACGGTAGTATTTCTATGTATGAGTAGTAACACTATAAAGGAATAATGGGCTTTCGATCTGATGACCCCTTACGAGGGCCTCTATCTTCGCGCCTCTGATAGCCTAAATCCACCTCAGGATAAACCCTTAACCTTGAATTCCTCCTTTACGACGTAGAAAATTGCTATCACACAGAAAAATCATGCGCAAAGAATCCCGCTTAACGCGTCCTCCCAATTGAAAGACGCAGTCATCCACCGAAACCACCACGTGCGCGGGTGAAACCCACCCGGCGCCTCAATCAAACGCGCAAATAAATCGATACCGCAAAAGCCGACGTCGAAACCTCCGGAAAAATCACGAGACGCCGACGCCTACGCCGAACCAGACTTCCCCCGCAGTCTACGTGACTGACGTCATGCCGCCAACCCGATCCGGCGGCACCTCGCTTCAGACACCGGCGACCGTAAAAAAGCGCGGCGGTAACATAACATTCCGATACAGGACTGCTAACGATCTCGCTAACTCGTAAAGAATGAGAAAAAACGAGGAGGAAGCCAGAGCCGCCCCGAAATCGGTCGTGACGCATCAGGAATACCCCTGCGACGCCGAGGTACCTCCGAGGGAAGGAAACAGATGGAAGCCTCTGGAGGGGTCAAGGACCTTGGGGGGGCGTCGGATCAAAGTGAGTGGAGGGGTGCCCCGGTGGGGGAGGAAGAGAAAACGGGGGGAAGAAAGGGGGAGCCTACGTCGTACCGAGTCGTGCGGAAATGGGGTGCAAGGGTGCCAAAGAACCTTGTGATTGTAAATGAACCCTCTGGACGAGGGGGAACGGCAGGGCGTATCACGAAATAACCTACACGACGCCAAACAAGCAACCAAATAAATATAACTAATGTTTTTCATCATTGGAGGAAATAAAACTACCGCTTCCAAATCTGCCCTCCACGGCGCATTTACATGTAGACTCGAGCTCAGCACAACACCTTTATTGTTTTAATTCTAAACTAAAATTGAGAAAGAAGAGAGCATCGATCGTGGAATAAAATACTTGTAAGCTTTTAAAACATTTACCATTACACTAATAATATCTTCCAAAAGTAAAGCGCGTACGTGATATTTGCGGTGTATTTCATTCTTGGATATTATATAAATGATCTTGAGTTTACTAAGGGCACTGATCCGCAGCACACCGGCGCTGCCTGATAATCAGACAACGGATCTGCTCTATGATAAAATATTAACCTCGAATTCAAGTTTAAGTTGAATATCAGAGCCACGTGTTCCAATCGCAGCACTCACGAGTAGCAGTAACACTAAGGTTTAATTAAAAAAAAACAGCCAAAGGCTTTCAAACTCAAACAAACACAACAAACGCTGAGCGTTTAAATAAACAGCATCGCTTTGAAAAGTAATATAAGGCCACCCATGTTAGGGAGATTCTTCCGCTAATAAGTATGGGAGAGCGTACTGTCAAACCAATTTATCGAAGAACTTCGGTTGAGTGAGATATTAAGAAAAAAAAACGTAAGCATAGGAGTTTGACCGGCACGAAAAGATAAAGTATCTCGAGCACGTAGAGGCAGAAGATTACAGTGAGGAAGGAGTAAATTCGTCGAAAACGCATTATTTAGCGAAAATCCAACAACTTTTTCGACTGACAATGAGAGCGCTGAAAGTTCGATGAACTTTCTTCTTAGAAGCGGCACAAATTATATAGATTTAAAACCATCTCATCAGGAAACAACTCGACGTAAAAGGTCTTACGCGAAACAAATATAATGTATGTATCAAAAATGCTTCAATCTATCCCAAATACAACAAAATAATAATGAAAAACATTTTACAGGCAGCATTACATTATCCTTGAGGTATCCCAGACCTAGATAAGCGGGAATATGACATCTGATTATAGTAATGGTAGTTATAGATGAAAACGACTTCGCTGTATGAAAGAGACGAATGAATTTGTTATCAAGAACTACTACGGACTAGCAGTACTGCCGCATAATTTATTACTCCACCAAACGATTTTCAGTTGCTGACAAACCTTCATATAATTATATGAAGGTTTGTTAGCAACTGAATTACGTTGAAAGTATCTGAAGAATATTAGTAAACAAAGGGTTTAGACCCATGACCATGCAATCACAGTGGAAATCATATAAGAATCCAGGGACATCTTTAGAATGAAGAAAATGGGAAGGTTAGCACATGGCTCGTAGGTGGAAGCGTGGGAAGAGATTCCCTGCCCACGATGACGAATACTGGAAGATTCCTCACTATACCACATTCGCCGTAGACAGAAAAAACTCCACTAACTTCAAGTAATTCAAGTAAATCGAAGCGCTCATCGTCCTTCTAACGACATATAAGATATCACAATATTTACGTCAGCGCAATGCCAAAATTCCGATATGAAGAATCGTGAAAGACATTCGGTGGAGACCCGATTGCACAACAGCCACCGATAACGACCAAGATTACTCCTCCTAGTTATCCAAAGAAGAATGTTCACTCGGAAAAAAGTATGCTATAAACATAAGGTGAAGTTTCTCGGAAAACCATAAGCAATACTCTTCCTCGCACTTTGCTATCAATTGGATGAAGCAATTCCTGCGACTGTTAAGTCTGGAAGCACTGAGCCACGACACGTGATGACTGCGAATCGATAGCCAACAAGAAGACTTCGAAAAACATCGCAATTGGTCCAGTCTAATTCCAATTCGGGATAAATATCCAACCAGGTAACATGGTTTCTTCTGAAGCCCTCACAAACATCAGCTTAATTGGTTAGTTAAAGAAGAGACGTGAACTCTATCAATAGACGTACCACGACCACTCTCAACATAAAATCCGATTAGTAGGGACTCGAACCTAGGACCTTGGGATTAGAGCGCTATTATATTAGAGAGCTATCATGGAATTCTCGAACAATCACGATTTTGGGATACGAAAGCGAATTTTCATTACTAAACCCACACAGGCATTTAAGTTACACCAACTCCTACTGGAAGAAGACTTCTGGAAATTTTCCTTCAACGTCACCACTGCCAGACCACCCATCATGAGACATGCCAGAACACCGATAAGAGTCCGTATTTTCAAAAACAAGCCTACACTGAACACAATGGAAACAATGACGAATATTTCCATATCGTCATAACTAAGAAACTGTTTGGGAAAAACACCATACCTTCGTCATCGTACGAATATGATCCGTGATCTTCAAAATGGTACATAAGCAGGCTGCCACGAAAAATGTCAATGCTGCCTTCAGGAAGAGCAGTGATAAACTCCCACGGAATGTACTCCGTCCGTACTGAGATAACGAAAGAGAGGCAGCGGAGAGGGAGAACGTGATAAGGATAGCAGACAAAACGAAGGGGGTCCTTTATCAGCATACTCAAGAACGAGATGGGTGAGGCGAACCTATGCCACGAAGCTGCACCCTTCAGCTATTTCAGAAAGGCCGGAAAACGAAAACAAGGCGGGGCAATCTTTCGTAGAAGCAGTTAAAGAATAGTTGTCGCAGGTGTTTCGCGAAGTAAACGTAAACATATGAGCTCATTTCCCTTTTAAGAAAACAATAGGGCAAGGGCAGCGAGTAAAAGGGACTCATCTAAAGAAAATCCTGAATAATAACAGTACCAGGAGCAATCCCTCACATCAACGAAACACTGAAGCTTTAAATACAAGTAAATCATCGATACGGTACAAGTAAAATTACAAAAAAGAGCGAGCACCGTTTGGCAATAAGCTCTTTCGAAAATGAAGCGAAACTCCTTTCGATGCCCGTTATTTTCCTGCAAGTCACACAATTTTTTCTCCATAAGGCTATGTGAGGAACAAAGAGAAATTTTTGGCTTGATTATAGCCTACTACAGCCACTTTAAATTGAAAGAAACGATTGAGCTTAAGATTTCTGACGAATTATCATTTCTATAATTAAAAAAAGCTCATTATCTGCAGGCCGCACAGTCGTGGGCTAAATCAGCCCACCAGAGATAAAAAGCCTGGACACCATTGCATTAGAGCAAAAGATGGCTTGAATAAAACATAGACACAAAAATAAACTACTAGCGAAGGATGTGTCCATTATGAGATTTAAAAAAACCATAAGCCACGATTCTCGACATTTAAGCATAATTTATTTTTTTTCTGAAATCCCCATCTTCAGTCGTAAGCGTAACATGCATACTGAGGGGGAAATCATTCCAGTTTATGATTTCGTAATAATTGTGAACACGTGGCCCACTGGCCCACTTATAAACATATTCCGTAAGAATCTAAATACAAAAGAAAGCAACCGTAACCCAAATTTGGATGTTTGATAGAACAAATTCGTTAGGAATTCCTTCAAGATTAAAAAAATACATTAATTCAGTAATCCTAAGATTTTATTCCAAGAAATGATGATTGGATCGTAACTGTCTTAGCCGGAATTGAAATCTCAAGATTTTTCCGTTGGTTAGATAACTCCAAGTAGATACAAAGATTATAAACTGTCGGCATAACATCATTATGAATCGCTGACCTCAACTACTGACCTGCAGACCCAAGCAACTAAGACACCTAACAGGATGAAGCGTACAAAGAAGATTGAAGATTTCGGTTGCTTGTAAAAGTGGGTGCCACAAAAATTATAGTTATCAGGTAAAAATCAAAGACCTGATGAGAGAAATTTTACAGGCATTAGTTATCATCACTTACAGTAATAGAAGCCTGCTGTACAAACCTCACAAAAAGAGAAAAAGCTACCAGGCTAACTCAAGCAAACGTTTAGAGTATTTTACGCTAAAAATTGCAAGGAAATAGAAATAAGTTTATCAAACTTCATACATATATGACGATCACGCAGTTTCCTGTTAGAATAACTATACTTGAGCCACTTCTATTAACAGCAAATGTCTGAAAGACTCATAAGTTCAAAACTTACCTAAACTTCACTAAAACAGAAATTTAGAAACCTCGCCATAGAAAATGTTTGGCGGTATATTAGAACCAATGCTACTAACCGAACATTATCTAACGCGCCGCGTTCTGGTCTTGGCGTTAATTTCCTCGTTGGAAACGCCGTGACCTTGGGGCTCAAGAGGAAAGAATTGATTTCTTCGAATGACAGATTTTCCACGTAGGACGTTTAAGAGGTTCAAGGGAACCAGCCGACATCGGGCGATAAATACCACAGAATCCAATCTTTCTGAGGCAGCCACGCCATAATGATCGCATACACCATCCTAAGCAAATGAAAAACGAGTCAATTTCTCTGATTTCGCGCTATAACTTCAGCGAACACGTGTACGCACTTAACAGGTTTACCTTCCTCCCAGTAAAATACTATAGTCATGCTTCGAGATAGGTTACCTTCGACATATCAAAGAAACCATTTCGTACTGCTAGTTTTTACCAGTTAGACCTGAAGCGATACAAAAAAATAAAATAAAACATACGCTTAAGAGAAATACGATCAAAGTAAATCATGATTAGGTGTTAATTAGATTACGGTTTTAATTTCCCTCTCTGGCAGGAAAGCATCGCGTATACTACATGGAAAAAAATAAAAATCTACCCGCTTCCAGAAATAATTAATTAACGTCCCCGAACCTAAACGAAGAAGTACAACAATGACAGTGGGCTGTCAGAAATTTCGGAAAGTTTCCTGCCCTCGTACCAACTTTGAGCTCTTTTAATTAAAAGGTAATTAAAGCTACTCTCTTTTTGAATATGTTAGAGGCGACTTAGAATGAATATCCCAGAGACGCAAACATCCTGCGCAAGTGTACACTCGTACGAGGTACTAATTATGATATATCGTAATTCTCCCATGATTAATTATGTTATTTACATCTACAATAATTTTGATGCGCTTGACATGAGACAAAAAGAGCAAGATGAGAATCTCCGGGCAAATGTCCACGCTACGGTTTAAAGAGAAACTACAGTTGAAAAATCATTTTTTTATAATAATGGAGCAAATGACATTAGATTAAAATTCATGGGTGATTAACGCTCTGATTTGAATGAAATATTTAACTTCCAAAATCACGCAGATACGCGAAGGGGTAAACAGAAATTGCCCATCATGAAAAAATTAAGAGAATCGCCAACAAAACTTCCATTATTTAAACATCCTCTGTCCAATATAAATCCAATGAGGAACTTATAACTGAACCATAGACGAAGACGGAAAGATTATGACAATGATTGTAAATCGTAATAGACATCGCATTAAATTCTACGGAAAATTTAGCATAGCTTATGGGCATCATTGGATGCAGCTTGAGAATATAAGACAAAAAGTATACGAACAAAAGATGGGTTACAGTTTCATGTATCTTGATGAATGGAATATTTTGCACTTGTCTTTCGGTAGAGGATAAAGAAAAATTTAACTATTTCCTTTTGCCTCAATATTCTTCATCGCTGTGATTGTATGCAAGGTACTTTGGAATGAGCGAATGAATTATCTAGGAAAGATTATGATGTGAACTTTTGCAAACATTTAGAGGAAAGAATTATCGATAACTCAAGACGATAACGGAATTTTGTGCAGTGAATTCAATCGAAGATGTGGAAGAAAGATTTTTTGGTAGCAAGAATAAGCCCTTCTCAGGTTTTGGGACATATATTTTCTAGAGATTTGATTTGAGTCTTTCCTTATCTGCAAATAACTTTGCGTGTTTTATTGACACTTCCGGAGACTGTTACTACTAAGATAGATACTCAAAAGTAATGTGAACAAACAACTGTGACCATTCGCCACATCAGGAAACGGAATATGCATAATTAATTGCTACTGATGTTTTGTGACCAATTTAAGCTGGGGAACGAGTCATAAAACATTGGTTTTTCAAAGTCTTGCAAAATAATATTTACCTGCAAATCAGGGAATGTATGATTTTAGTATTTAATCTCAAGGGGCAGCAAATTATGTTAGCATCCGTGCGGCAGATAGGCTGGGTGCAGCTCTGCATAGTTATATTCTTGCGATCTTGTGGACCGAATCCACTCATAGAATGCTCGGTGAGTAAACGTAAACTACCTCACTCCTCATCTTACTCAGTAACCCTCATCCCCCTCCAAAACTTTCACTGCTGAAGGCGAGGGGTTAGAGGAAACAACCAGCCTTCTGGCTGAAGGATATACAGATAGGTCAACTTCCTCACACGAATCGTAACACAATCGTTGAAACTTCTTTCTCGATTAATTATAACGAAGCTACATCAAATCTCTATCATCATTCCTTGACTAACTATCTGAGGATGCTTCAATAACCGTCAACCGAGAGCACGTCCGGACGACATCGCGAATGAAAATGTCACAGAGCCCTTTCAGAAACGCAATCAAATCCTCAGAAAAAGCCATCACACGGCGAGGACGTGCCCTTTCTTGTAAATGAAAGTGTATAGTTCCCTTTAATAACCAGCGTGCTCGTTCAGATGTCGAGTTTTTCTACCTTGCTTCGGCAGACATTCATGGACGAAGAATTGAGGATAAGGCTCCAAAAAGAAAAGCCCAAGTAGATGAAAACGCTAATGTGTTCGCATCTCTGCACTCCACGTCAACTATCACTCTGCAAAAAAACATGAGCGTCATCACTCGAGCAGCCACGTTGACTTTCTTTCTCCACCTTAAACGAATATTTCACCTCCAGAAATAGGCTACGTATTAAGTACGCATTAAAATATTAAAATTCTATTAAAACATTCGCAATTACATTCACTTTGTTGTGAATTACTATACAGCTAACCCAACCAGGAAAATGGAACTTTGATTGTATCGATTTCTGTTGGTAACGATACATCGACATAGATTGGGATCGATTAACCGATATCGATTTTAGACGATCATAAGCTTATTTAACAATTAGATGACTCGCATCGGTTCGGTGGGAATACTAAATCTACCATATTTTTTATGGAAATAAAAGCAAACCAACGGCCAGCAACTTAGAAGAGTAAAAAGGGCAGGAACTTCGATTGCTTAATCGTATGCAGACTAGCTGACGTTCTCAGCAAAAAGGAAATACTTAATGCGAAGACTGAGCAATTATCTCAAAAAAATCGTGAGCAAGAAGATGATTACCCAGCAATTTGACTGTTTCCTTGGCTCACGTTCATAATAGCAGTAGTGTTTATTTTCCACCATTTATGGGTACAAATCAACATCCGTGCTTCCTTACAAACGAAATCTACATTTCCTTGCACTTTATAAAATTTATATGGAATAAATTATGGATTTAATTCGACAGTAGTGTTTCGGCTATGATAGAATCCCTCGGGTGGACTTCGCTTAGAGATAGAAGAATTGATCACCGACGTAAACTTATTCCAGTTAGCAACGTAAGCGAGCTCCGAGAGAAAAGTAAGGATCGATTCAGGGAAGTGATTGTCGGGAAGGATAGTTACTTCTGGTCGTTTTTTCTGCGAAGTATTTGAGAAGTTACAGTTGTTAATGTGTGATAGGAATATAGGTGTTTTTACACCCCCTGCAACGCGCCTCTGGCGACTTGCAGGGTTTAAATATAAATGCAATTAAACATTATGCAACCCATTATGTGCGGTTAATTCCTTAGCAATTTATATACGCAAAAATGCAAAATAGAATTTGATGAAAGAAGAATGAAATGGAATAGACTGCGATTGAAAAACAATAACAGTTATTTATTCTAAAAATCGATCACATTGGGAAATTTGGAAACTGCTTCTCCTTCGACATTCATCCACGATTTCGAAGAAATTCTTGAGGAAACACTGATACAACATAACGATGAAAGTTGAGGGTCTACTACTTAATTTCAGTCTTTTAAAATTTTGAGAAATCAATGACTGCTTCTCACTGAATAATTACACGACAAAAGGAATATGGGTATTTTGCAAAGACAAACATGCGCTAGTTATCTCGCCAAAAACGAAAGATTAAAACCTCGAACTTCAAGCAGAGTTTTCTATCACAACTTCTAATTAAAGTCTAATAATTATCTCACCATTACACCCTAAATGTGTTCATCTGACAGAACTGACTCTGGACTACCTCATGAATTTCTTTCTAACCGATATACTAAGAACAAGTAACACAAGAATTACGTTAAAGAACCAATGCTAAAAATTAGATGCAACTGCTATCTTAATTATTTTGCATTCACACAGTTATGCCATTCAACCAGTACCAAAAATTTGGCATTCCCTGAAGAAATTAGTATTTGTAATAACTCTGAATACTCACAGCAGAAAAAGGAAATTTGGTAAACAAAAACATTTTCAGTTCCGTTGATTTTTAGTACGTACATTAAAGAAATCAATCGGGAATTCCCCTGCATTTGAATACAAGGTTAAGCGGTTAAACGATCATGCATTTTAACAAAAAAAAAATGAGGAAATAAAACAAGCAAGAAAAAGAAATCCGGAGGAAAACACAAGGATATGATATTTGCATCGCATTTTCTTTTCAGGCGGACGCTTTTTCCAAAGAGGAAGCAATAAAATTAATCGGATTTGAATCCGACAACGGATTTCCATTACGCCAAATTACGAGCGAAATTTCCTTCCGTTGTCTACATTGCGAAGTATGACCGAATTTCTCGAAGCAGCTTCAGGAACCCACGACTGCCCGCATCACTTATTTCCAATAATACTCCACCTTTCCCTCGCTTTTTCGGGTCATCATCTCTCATCCGGATCCAGCCCTCAAGTCATCGTCATCCGAGCTCTACCGTCCACGAAAGAAGTCCCATCGAGGGAGCCATCGCCCTCCCCCGATGCCATCCCACGACGTCTCCCGGACTGTTTGTGCCGGTCTTGCTTTCTCCTCCCGTACGTCCTTTCCGAAGTAGAAAGTTGTTTTTCCGAGCGATCGAGCCGCGATCGGACGCGGGCCTTTCCCAGTTTCTCTCTCGCCGACGACTTGCTACTATCTCTCGAAACGAACCGCAGAAAAAATGAGGAGTTCCGACAGTGTTCGGGGGTTATTCGACTGAAATCGATTCGGGAGGGATTCCAACTGTCACTTATACGCGCCTCCTTTACGTACGAGACAAGCGTCATTCTGTAAAACTGTACTGAGCACCTCATGTTGAAGGATGTAAGAGGAGTGGGAGATATGAGGTGACACCTTGGGTGTCGGGACCTTCCCGGTTTCTAGATATTTTCCTGTTTTTATCCCACGATTTTCAGAAAGTCCCCAATAGCTTTTTTCGAGATTCCCAAATATCCTCTTATATTTAAACACTTATCACTTCAATCTTATCACTAAACTGAATTATTTTAAGATTCATCAGTAGATAATAAAAATCCGACGACCGCGGATCATATTACATCTTACGTAGACAATTCCATTACATGTCAACAACGATTAACGAATTAAAAATTTTATCACATGACTGTTGATTGGTAGGGGTAATATAAGGGCAAGTAAGACTCACTTCGACATATGAAGTCACATAAACCCTTACGGAACTACGAAAATTAATGGAGCATGCATCTGACCCGGTTATGCGCCGGAATTTTTTGTTCCCGATAAAATTCCAGCTTTTCCACCATCGGTTTTTGTCTCCAGTTCATTTTCGCAAACGAAACGAGAGTTCACACATAAGAGAACAGAATCATGAATAAAAACATTAAGGTTATCACTATCACCCAGCCACACACCCAAAAGGTGGTTTTTAGGGTACCTGGGAGGATTTAATTACTTAAATACCTAAATATTTCAATGTTAGCATCAGTGTGCAGCATCGCAGACATTTGAAGCACTCTTAATGCTTTCAAGCATGGACATATGCATACTTAACCACGAAGACATTCGTTGGCCCTGTCCGAAACCATCTTCTTCGGCAGAAAAACTGATAGCCTAAGTATCACTGTATACTCAACAACATTTTCTGGTTAACAGCCTCCACTTCTCCCTTCTAGGAAGAGTAAGTAGTAACAAAAAGGAAAGTTTGGAGAAGTACGAGGTTCCTATTTGCTTGACTACCCCGAAAAGGAAAAACGTGTTGTATTCCGATATCGAAAACTTTCAGATTCCTGGCTAGGGCTCGATGCAACATTAAAAATAGAGACTGATTGTCTAACAAGACGTGAAATCTTCAGCATTACCACTACACTCTTTTGATGCGTGTCGAAAAAGATTTTCCTTTTTGTTAAATCGACTCTTTCTTTGAAAACTAACATTGACGCAAACCAATCTATATTGACGCTTGCGTTACGCCCAAGTATTCAAATTACACATTCTTATAATCGAGAAATGTCGAAACTGAAATATGTTGAATGAAAACGAAAAAAAATACCCGAGTAACATTCCAGGAATCGTTTGGATATGGTTTTCCTCAAAATTAAGGACGGGGAAAATTTTGATAATTTCCACTAAAACAATTTTGTGAACGTTTGTGAGCTAATAGGGTAAAATGATTTACATTTGTAATTTAAGAATTTCATTTTTTATATGATGACTTACACACTAGTTACTGTACGAAAAGTAATTATTTTCTGATTATAAAAAGTCTAGTTTCATCATCTCGACTAATAATCAAGCTTAGGGCATGGGGAGGTTGCTAAGTGCAGACCAATAAAAAGACTGACACACCGATTTTGAATTATGCGAACATTAGTTTTCTGCTGCCCAAACACCACCAGGAATTACGGGAGACTTTCAATACGCTTTGGATAAGAGAGATATCTCATTTTGTACCGAATGGAGAACATCTGAAACTATGACGAACCTAAGGCAAGATGAGGTAAGTATCGAAAGAATCCTAATACATATCATACTTAGGTTACTTCTTTTACTTACATCTCAATGTCGCAAACTACATTAAATAGAATACGTCTTTATTCAGGGCGAGATTGAGACTAAAAAGTCTCCTCCCACATCTAACCCTCAGTCATCTTAAAAGTGGGTAAAGATAGAGAAAAAATAGCAATGTAAATAGAAAAGGAAGAAACTACAGAGTGGATTAAAAAAAACCTATGCCCAAAACTTAGGAAAAAATGTCCACTGCAGGAAAACATCCGCAAGGAGGATGTGGAAAACCTGCGAAACCTACAGTTATTGACAACTAACTTTTAAATGAAAAATTCAAAGAAAATAGGGTTCTGTAACCTGAAAATGAAACATCAACAATAAAAGGAAAAAAGCGTACAATGGCACGACAAAGTGTCCATAAAGGATAAAAAAAAGACAAAAGTACTACAATAAAAGTTACTCGCATATAAAAAAATAAAAATCATAGCAAGAGAGTGACAGAAGATAGTAAGAAGGATATTAGTGGAAGGTAGGATGTTCCTGGTAATTCTTTAATTGATTAGATTGAAAACCTGAAGTGTGTTGGATTTGCATAATTGATTGGAAATATGGTCCTTTAATTCCGTCTTTGCTTGATTAAGAGAGATTTATGACATTTTTTCCCAAAGCAAGCGGAGAAAACCGAGGACTTAATTTCGGGAGGAAGTGCGTTCCAAAGATTGCAGGCTGTGACGATAAAAGACCTGTGGAAAATTACTGTTCTGTGTTGAGGAATGAGGAGAAATATAGAGAAAATAAACGGTCATGATCAAAAATACTTGGTAATCAACTTTAAAAGGAACTTCCATTAATGTTTCTCCTCTTTAATGCATTAAAAGGCACTTTTCAGCTAACACCTTAAAACGGATCTCTCTTTGGTATTAAACGCCTTGAAAACAGCTAAAAACCCAATTTTTTTCCGCCTGAAGCTGAAGCTCTGAAAAACTCGACGCTCTTAAATGGCACTTTAGGGATACGAACAAAAATGGAAAACGTGCAAGCTGATAACGATTTCTTCTACAAAGCAAAGTCGCAAATTTAAATCCCGTAACCGTTCAGACGCTGCGAAGCAGTAGACAAACACTAACAACAAAAGAACAAGTTTCACTTCAAGATGTTTCATCCTATTTATTGGATTACATAACAAAAATCCGGAAGCAGACCTTGTTAAACTGGGAAGAAGATTACACAAAGGACTGATATCCTTAGGCCGATGCTGCCGGTTTGCGTAATTAAACAACGGAAGAAGAGGAGAGGTGAGTATTTCAGGATAGGTTACAGCACTTCATTAGAGGTTAGGCAATGTTTCTCTAAGCCGCAACCTCTTACGTCGAGACACAGAGATACCTCTGATAACAAGGAGCCTTTTGAACAAAACAACAAACGAATATTTAAACTTAAATTTTGATTGGCTGTTCGGATACGGCAAAGGAATTTATTTAAGGATGTGAACAGAAACGCACACACCCAAAAACCTTAAGAAGACCAAAATATAATTGATACTGTCCAAAATTAATCTTCTCTAGTGAGATTTGGTGATATTCCATTATTTATTATTTCATTGATACTGTCCAGTCCAGTAAAAGAGTACCGTTGGTTTTAAGCGATGGTTATTCAAAGGTAGACGTCTCGTTTTGATCGGGACTGTCCCGGTTTTAACGCTTGGTCCGGTGGAATTTTCAGGAATCCCGGTTCGAACGAAAAACTCGAAAAATGAAATAAAGAAATATACAGAGTTCTTAGATACAATTAAATTAAAAGCAAATTTTCACATTTTGTAACGCTGTCAAAACACTCAGTGTCTTAAAAGCGCATGAAATTAACTCAGAGTGTGTTTCGACTGCTTCAAAGTTAGGTACGTCCCAGTCTCTTGCAATGAAAATACGGTAACCTTAGTAAGTCATAAACTAGGATAGGAGCCTACAGGGAATCGCACTCCAGGTTATCTGGTAGATAATGAAGCAGAGGCTGAGAATCAAATCAGCATTCAGGATAAGTAATTCAAAATAATCCAATGAATTCCATCTTCGGTGGTAAGAAATACTTCCTGCAAGAATTCAACAGCCAAACTTTATCAACTACTCCTTCAAACGTGAGAAACTACGAAGTCAGCCCTCGCGTCTTAATTTACGTTAAGGCCTTCACCTCCGCAACGGAAACAGTAGTCAACAATCCGCCATTAAAAACATTACTGGTTTGCGAAGGAAAAAAGATGGTTTTACCGGTCCGGTAGAAGTGGAAAGATTAATGTACCGCTACACGGAATGTTCCGAAAAAGAGCTAAACGACGAAGGTGAAGCGTAAGATATATAAATTCGACGCCCTTGCGGTATTGATCCGAAAACGCATTATTAGGAGCGATTTCCCGCAATTTCGACCGATGGCCATTGAGAAAAGAAAACTAAGCCAAGAAAAATCTCAAGTTCCGAAAATTCTTCTCATGCTCACCATTAGAACATTTAGTATCATTAGATGGTCTACAGGCTTAAAATCAAAACCTTGGCCATTTTATCCCGAGTAAATTCGGCGACGATTATTGATTAAAGAAGTACGTGACCTTTTCTTTCCACTTCACCCAAAAAACAGCATTGATACGAAATAAATAAGATTCTTTAACACTTAATTCGACATTTTTAAGACTACTATTCAATTCCATAAATGAGATGATAGTGATACTCAATATAAATTATACGCGCAAGGTTTGTTCATGTAACTCGCGGCGAAATAAATAACACAATTTACGCCACTTAATAAATTTATTAAAATTTTACTTCAAACGTAACGATCGTCATAAACTGAAACAGTGATCTCTTAAGTACCTCACCGAGAACTTATATAACCCTTCCGAAATAGCTACATAAATCCCAAACAAAATAACACGAACACCAAGGTAAACACATATAAATACGTAAAAAAAAGTTTCATTAACACCACAAAGAAATCTTAAAACTCGAATCTTTCTTTCCGTTTGAAAAATATTATTCCTTGGGAGTTCCGTTTATTCGCAGCACTATTACAGGTAATACTTCTTATAATCGAGCGAATTCCGAGTATCTCGTATGTAAGGCTTCTCAGCGTTTCCACCTCCATATAACAATATAAACAACCGTAGTTTGCGGCTTAAAGAATAACCTCGGTTACAGTAACTGCTAACGCCATTTAGGCCACCTCAGTTCAGGTGCACCTCGGAAACAATTACCAAGGTTGGACATCCGCGATAGAGCAGCTCAGATATGCTCTTAAGGACACGGCCTCCTTACCTTCAGACCATGTGGGTAACGAATGGCAACGTTCATACTTCCCCGTAATATGATAATTGAATTTCGCGTCGAACAGCAGATGTAGAAGAAGCTTAACAATATGAGCATGGATACAGCGATTAACAAGGAGCAAACTTAGAGATACCGATTATTGGGTCTACGGATGTAAACTGGGGGAAATGTGATCAGGAGATTCCGGTGATGCAGTTTCTCCGGGTCAGTGTCAGATGCAAAATGACAAGCCATAAATATTTCAATTACATATATAATCAATCTATAATACCGAATTCGTTCAGAAAATGGTGATTTATTCAATATTCAATTCAATTCAAATATTCAATTTAGTCGATGAATTTAATTATAAAAATAATTAATATATGAATTTATTTTTCACACCTGTTCTTAAATTTAATTACAGCACAATTTTTGCTGATTCTAACATAACGTCTAGGTCAAAACATTCAAATTAAATGAAAAATCTACGGATTGAGTCTAGTACGTTCTCTTTAGCTCCAAAACCTGCTAAAACATGAGTAAATAACACAAACTAACCCCAAATATTTCCTGTAACCAAGAAAACTCAGGAGATTTAAAAGTACGAAATGCAACATTCTCTTGTCCTTTGATACCAACATAAAATAATGACAGGACATATTTTACAATATACAAGCTTTTGTTGGGGCCTCCGGATAAACATGCGGCCAACTCCCAGTGTAAGCGGTCCCGGGTTCGATTCCTGGTGGAGGCTCAAGGGCGAAATGACTTTAGATGTCGAAGCACTTTTAAAACTACTACTACTACAAGATTTTGACGGACAGTATCTTATATCTGACATCATCTGCACGTATAAGTCTTAGTAAGCTAAGATAATCATTCAACATCAGATAACAGAAATTACGCCTTAGGACGTTTTCTTTTTAGCTTTCTAATAAAAATTCCGGAATGAATCGACACAGAAAATATTTACGAAGAAAATCGGAAGATGATTTCGCGCTTTCAGATATAACTATAAAATTCACCAAGATTAGAAATAATTCATAGGTTTCCAAGCAGAGAATTATTTCTGAACATTTGTGCACCACCATATTCAAAGCATTTTATTCAAAAACAAAGTTTTCGAACAAAAGAAACGCTCTTCTGCGATAAGAAAGAATAAAAAACTAAAAAGTAACAACAATTTCAAAGTAAAAACAATTAAAACCAATCAAGTAAAGAGAATTAAATCCTTATCATTTATCTTAAGAATCTGCAGCGATATGGTACTCCGTCGCATTAATTACGTCAGGCATGGAAGAGAATTACACGCATTCCTTGCCTTAATCACTCATGACCGATTATGACATTTTTGCAATCAATATCAATGCGATAATGACGGATGAAATTGTACCCCTTTCACTTAACTTTCCAATCCTCATTTCCTACCTGTGTACCCTTATGAACACCGAACGAAAAATCTCAAGTTCTGTTCTGCTCGAATGCACTTCGGGAAAGCGCAATACAACAACTATTTCTCCCTCTTTCGCTATTAAAATCGGAAAAGTACAGCAATTAACTAGACAGAGGAGCGGGGCGTATTGCAATTGAACATTGTGAAACGCGGAAGCATTACCGATACTTCGTTCATCGACAAATGAGGAGGCGTAACTGGGACCGAAAATGTTGCGGCTATTACCCACGGGATTCACGGGAAATTGACAACGAAACGCATCTTTCTTCGCGATTGTGGGAACCTTCCTCTTGCATTCTCATCAAAATCTGAAGGACGACCTCTGTTTACCGACTGACCGATTGAAACAAACGTTAACGCTCGGAGAAAGAAGCCTTCCATGGCCTTCCAGTAACCGTCCATTCCTTCCCGGAGGCCACACATCTACACCACACCTAACTTAACGAGAGTCGACCTCGCCCATGACCAGAAACTTCTGTCATCGCATTTCTCGAATTGATGATTACATAGAGGTACATGCAACAAAACGCAGTTGAACGACTTTTCACGCAAATGTAGCGGAACCCCGACTAACGAACTTAACTCCAGTTCGACATTCATAGGTCGAAAAGTTTGTACCTCGAAACCCAGTTTTCCCTTATATCTTTTTGATTCGTTTCTCGAAATTAAGAGCGTAATTCGTATTCGTAATTCGAAAATTTTATACGTTCCCTCACCGACCTTGCGATGAGTTGGGTAATAGGGAGGTGTGACTACACTTGGACTGGAAGAGCACTGAACAATCAATCTGTTCTTGGAAAAAGGGCGATAACGCGAACCCCGAGCATACGTTTGATACGGATAATTGGATGGCCGTTCCATTCATCCACGATAAGAGGCAGAAAGAGATAACCCGCATTTTTACTTTGTAAGGCTGCGTCTTACGCAATTGCAGGGTGACGTTAATTACGAATTATCTTATTTCTGATATGGGCGGAAGAGAATTCAAACGTATCTGAGAGGAGTACATATTTTACTTCCACTAAAAACGACTCTTAACATCAAATTATTGTTTCATAATTATCAATACTGCAGCGAACACCGAACAGAATGCGTCATATTCCACTGTATTGATACTGCAGCGAACACCGAACAGAATGCGTCATATTCCACTTTGCATATTCGACCTCGAAAACAAGTATTCCTCTCTCACACAATGATGAGTGTCTAACTGTAGCCAAAGAAAACTCATACGCATTTTCTACTTGTGCCTATAATATGCCAATCACATTTAAAATGCAGATAATTTTTCACAACAACAATCAAAAGACTGATTGCGTCGTAAATCATATTAGGAAGTGTAGCGGCACACAGACCTCCAAGAAAGTTTATTGACAAAGTTTTAATTCGGGTGAACGCGCATGAATTTCGACAGGAAAAGAGCAAAAATCCCAAAAAATCAGATTATTTTATATTTTACAATTATAAATATTAAGAAAATTTTTTTCCGAACCGAATCCGAACGTCAAGTATTACAAGATTCCAGAAATTGCTTCTTATACCAGCAGGATATAATAGTAGTTATATTTTCGCGTTACTACGGCTCTCAACCTCTTTAAAGCATTTCTAAAGAAAGCATAGTCAAATATAGTAATTGCCTTAAGGTTAGGGGATATGTAAGCCAATTTATGAACCTATCCACTTTTTCCTATCTATTTTTAACATGCCATTTTGTCCTGATAAGTGCAATAGATGTATAATGCTCGTAGAAAAACTTCCGAATCAGGTTTCTTCTCAAGTTCCTCGTCGAATCCTAGGCCAATTTCTATTATTACAAAGTCAAGGGGGGAGCTATCGCCACAGAACGGAAGTCTACACAGGAAGATCACACAAGGACTTTGCCATTCCAAATCCCATTCTTTCTTATTAATGACGAATCTATTTGCGTCAGTTACTTGATAGAATTAACGAACACGTTACTCAGGAAAACGGGTAAGGGTGACTTTGCGCAAGATGGTGCGCAAGGAAAAATCCCAAGGAATTCCCGGTCCCGTCAGACTTTTTTCAGTCCATTCTTCCTTGGGAACACGTTACTATTGACTAAATTTCTAAAAAATTAATTTGACATTATATTTATAATATCTCGCTATCACTTCTCCAGTTACGACTCCATCCGCCGTTGCAGGACGAGGAAATTAAACCGCAACACCACACAATACAGACTGAAAGCGTAGCACTCCTCGTTATAGAACCCCGATTCCGTATTTTAATTTGCGGGCCGCAATCCACTGTTACGTGGGATTATTTGGGTACCACTAAAGAGCCCATGCCTAATCCAAACCTATATATCTGCGACGGAACCTGCCCCTCGCACCGCCCAAAAATCGTTTAATCCCCAAATTATGGAAATTTCGGCCAAAAGTTTCATTTAAAAATCAAGATGTCTCCAATGCTCTGCGCAAGATGAGCATTTGAAGCTACAAGGCACTGAGCACAATAAAGCAGCGGAACTTTCAGGGTGCAAGATTGGCAGACATCCATGGGAGAAAACGGAAAAAATAGAGACGCTAATCCTGTGTGCTCCACTTCATAAATCCAGAAGGATTACAAGAATAACGGCGCTGCTTACGAGTGGAAGACTTTGAAACCGCTAAGATTTATCGACACAGGGAAGCACATTTACACACTGTACATTAGCAAGAGCAGGAATAAACAGGGGACAGATGGAAAGATTTTTTAAACATTTCTGCTGGATATTCTTAAAATATCTTTAATGAATACTTTGATGCAATTTCCAGGAGACCATTTTTCTTAAACAAAAGATATTGCCTACTTTGTGTCAAATTTTGCCTGAAAAAAGCGTCCGCCATTTTGTGACGTAATACCGCACAAATATTGACCAAGATCATCGAAATTTATAGACAATATAGGAAAAGTATCATGGTACCAGAATATTACGTTTTTTATTCCATTAACATCCTTCCACAAGTCCACCATCTACTTAAATAAGATTTTCGAAGAAAAATTCAATCGGGCGTGTTTTTGGAAACGTAGTCATGCTTGAGCCTCAGTAGCTACGTAACAGATGGGATTTATGGAAAATGACTTACCATTCCATGATCAGCAATCTTTTTTGTATATATATATATGCAAAGTTTTAGGTCTGTATCTCAAAAAAAAAGCCATTTTGGACTTTTGTCCGGCTTTTTCCGATTTCATCCCACTGTGCGACGTTAAGAAAGTAATTCTTGGGAGGAGATGAGAAAAAGTAATTCCTACAGAGAGATAATTTCAAACAGAGGATTCGAAACAAATGGTGAAACTTCAACGACGATGAAAAGCTACACTATCATATGTGTACGTGCTATTCCGTGGTGGAACAATAACACACAAGTGGTATTTATTCTATGAAAAAAATCACCACCGTTACCCTTAAGTTTGAAACCGAAGTGCTTCGAAATTTTCACAATTTAAAAAAAATTTTATGACAGGTTTTCGGCCTTTACAGCGGCCATTATCGAAACCCAAACAGGTCTCGGAAAAAAATAACTCAAAAAATTAAATATTTTGAGATACTACAATGCTCACAGAAAACTGACTCTGCAAAGATTGCCTCTTTCTCATCGTCGCTTAACTTAAGAATCAGTCAACTGATACACCAAAAATATTTGAAAACGGTTGTTGCTTCGTATTTAAATTTTACAATGCAATAGAACACAGAGGAAACCAAAGCTTGAATTGCCGGTATGGAAAAGGATCCCGACAGCCCCTCACTGAGGAAGCTATTTTCCACACGCCTACTATGGAGAACAGTGATTAGGTAATTAGTCTCACTTTACGGTAGACCTACCCACCAACTTAATTTCATCACGACCTGGATTTCCCATAAATGACATTTCCCTTACGAGATGCCTTCTTTCGTGCATTTCACTTTAAAAAACAGGAAATATTACTTTCTATACTACGCACTTCCATCCAAGAATGTGCTCTAAAAGTATGCCTACGGATACTTTCTCTATTAAATGGCATAGAAACAGTGGCGAATTTAATTATTTTGCCAATTCCTATCGTTACTTTGATCAACAGTCATACTTGTTAATTCAAGGGGAATAATTCATAACAAGAAGCACATGGTCTTTATGGATCCCGACGAATAACGGCTCACATTATTAGCTAAGGTGCCAATACGTTAAGAAGTTGTCTGTCGCATTATCATAAATTGTTAGAGGTGCTTATTATCAATTTTCAGCATCAAAGCAGAGCTTACGGTAAAGAAATAACGAACACTATTTTCCCAAATAATAAACGCACCATGACTGCAAGACGCTCCAATGCAGCAAAACATAGTAGGCTCTTTCAGATAGTCGTTTAAATTGAGAAAAGGACAACTTCACAACTTTTAAAAGACCGAAATATTTCTATGAGCTAATTCTTTCAATGGTCATCGCCGAGACAGAAACGCCAAGAAAGTATTTCGATACAATTATAAAATAACGCGAACATTTCGCAACGCCCTTATCGAACAGATAATCGCGCTTCGAGAAACAATGCAGTATTAATACGTAACTAAATACTATTAAACTTCCTTTCCAGTTTCCTTAATGTAATGATACTCGGCCGTAGCCATCTTATGGAACTATACATGACTGCGTAATGATGTCATACCAACCCCATGTCTGCGAGGTGGATGATTACTTCATCTCTTCTAACGATTACTGAAACAGCTCATGCGATAATTATCAACTGTAATAAGATGCTAGCCTACGAAACTGATGATCATGCATTGATCAACCGTTTTTCTATTAAACTGACGGCTGAAGTTACGCTAAGGGCAAAGATGGTAGCACACACCGATCTCAAAGCTCTTTAACTGATGAATTTCCCCTTTGCAGAGGTACCTTTGGTATTGAATACGGACCCGGCTCTCTCTGCTAATGCACGGTTTGGAGATGCTCGCGCACGGCCGTGAATACAAAAATGTGTAAGAGGAAATACATTTTCGGGCATTCTTGCGAGACCTTGAGAGCATGGAAACTCAAATAGCTTTTCGGATAAGGCATGTTATGAACGTATTATCTTCGATAGGCGAGGGTTGGGGCTGTGCCGATTGGATCAGGAGGCAACAACTGAAACCTCTCTAAGAGGGCGCCTAGATTAACTCGCAATATGATTTTAGAGGCTTATTTAAGAAAAGGTATGAATTCAATAAGGAGAAGCTTAGTTAATTTTTCCTTTTTCGAAAGTTACCGACTGAATTCTAGTAACGTGACTTGGTAATAAAATAAAAGGCGCCGTAACACAACTCAGGCAGCATAAGGACTCGACATATAGTTCATAAATGTCCATTTATTTTCGACAATATCGCTAGATGCTTCCTAAAAAGTAGGTAACAAGCTTTAAGATCAGTAAAAATTATAGTTAAAAGTAGTTAAAACACATTATTAATTAATGATTCGCTTCTAAAAGTATCGGTTCAGAAATTACACAACTTGAGCGTGTGAATATTACGTCTTAGTTCAACTGAAAGTAACGCTATTTTAATTTACAATAAGTTAAACGTTATCACCAAGTAGAGGAGCGCTGATCTAAACAACAAACTCCCGAGAATCAGATGTCACCTAAACAGAAAAAAGGTCGCTTAAAGTAGGAAATTGACACTACATTTAATGCCACAAAATCGGTCAATTGGCTACTATGGTATAGTTGTGCTTCATCAAAAACATCATCAATGTCCAGTGCGATAAACGCTTAAATTTTACAAAGGATATAAAGGAGTGGAAAATGTCTCAGGGGCTGAGACTCGAACCCAGGTTCCACTAACCTTGAGTTCTAAGTCGCACGCGTAGTCGTGTAAAGTTTAACATTTCTCCCTTTATACTTGATTTTAAATTATCTCTGACACAAGCACTAACAACTCTTGATGCCCATTATTCATTAATGTATATCATGGATTATGTTCTGAATTACCTACTATATTGCTATCTCAAATATATGTAGGCGTCCGAAGGTATATGCTGCCATAATGGTGAATAGGTTCCCCTACAAAGCATGCGACTCTTCCGCAGATCCCAAATGAGCCCGTCGCCGACGGCGTTATCCAGTAATTAATAATGGCCGCTTAATTAACAGCGGTGAAATTAAAGCTTACTTCACGTAGCGGTTTTCTCTCTGGTTACGCCCGGAAGTCGCTCTTTCCCGGTCGAAATTCGTGCGCGTTCACCCGAATTTAAACGAGGAGCTTTCATCAATCAACTTTCTTGGGGGTCCGTGTGCCGCTGTATCCGCTACACATCCCGAGACGCGCGATACCACGCGATCAAAATTCCATTATCGAATCGGGATGACAATTCGCAGCCACGTAAATTATGGATGAAATGCTTCGAGAGCACTCCTTAAAAATTTCTGCTTCAAGTAAAATGCGGAAGGTTGGAGATCTACATCGGGTACTGCGGAAGGTTTGAAATCTACATCGGGCACTACGCAAATACGCCTGTTTTTTAATTTAAGACGTGATTTCAATCAATTTGATTAGTAAATAGACCAAGGATAACAATTTCTTGTGTGGACTGCTATTGCAACTTAATTAACCGAAAATTCAATGGACTGGAATACGATTTCCATTCAACCAAAAGAGAAAAAAATATCTATATTAATTACTCTTAAGGAAACTTGCTAATTACGTCAAAAAAAATATCCTTGTCATCAACTTTTAGCTAAATATGGATCCTATCTGTCGAATTCCTATCATTAAAGGATATTTACAAATTAAACTCTGCGTGAGTATTAATTTTACAGCAAACAAATCCCTTGATATCTCGGTTAAAGAAGGCAATTTGTTCCGAAACCACATTCGTTAGCCGAAGTAGGTTCCCAACCCCATGAACATACCTAAACACAGCAAAATACTGCCATACTATAACACAATTCAATATTAGGAAGCATCCAATAAATTAAAAACCTTTTTCCTCACTTATAAGCAAGCATGCATTTCCGCACATTCGCTAAAACTTCGTTTCCTCACTCTGAAAAACAATTTAAGTTCGTTGATCGAAAATTTCGTTCCCGGGGTAACCCGTTCGCCAAGGCATAATCGTATTCCGGACCACGGTGGAGTTTGGCCAATGGAACAAGATATATGACGAACGGCTCTTTCGTACAGTAGCCCCTGGTATAGATGCCATCAACCTCGCACAAAACCCTACACAAGAGGCAGGGGAGATTCATCCGAATTTATACCCATAATGGAAACAGAAAGGCCCTTTTAACTGGTCCTGTGGCCATCAAAATGCCGCTCTTTCTAGTGTTCCGACGCTAACAATGAGAGTCCAACGAGCATGCCATGGACGCGTGATTCGCCCAATGCATCCAACGTTTAATTGTCCAACCGACATCGCACGGTTCGAAACATCCTGCCCTCAAGACTTGGTCAGCTGCCATCGCAGCATTCTCACTTCCGGTGAGTCGGAAAGGCGATATTCGAAATGCGATGCTCGAAGAATTCACTCAAGCCGGGAAAATGAGAGACGGGAAATTAGTGTTGTAAATCTTTTGCTACGCCGGACATTCCAACAAAAACATTTCCCTTTACATCAGTCGCTGGGGGGTTCATTTCGTATACGAAATTTCGACGCACCTGTAACTGTGACGGAAGCTCCTTGACCTCGTATTTAAAAGGGGTGGAAATTGACACAAAAACTGCCCTTGCAAATCGCTCTCTAAGACGATAGATCTTCGGATTCTTCAACACATGAAGCGAATGATTTAGCAATAGCGTAAGATGAATAACAGCAGATGCGGCATCTCAGAGCGAATGCTAGATCCAAGGAACGATAACCTTGAAAAATAATACGATTGATGATGACATCAAGGACATCTACCGTGAAGATTTTGATATTTATACCCTGGTTCAACCTGGTCGACAGAATGACAAGGAGAACCCATTCTTGGTTTGTTTCACAAGATCGATTCTTGGTATCCAAACAAAAATTTACTTAAAATTTTCTTTCTATTAAATCTGGAAAGCGAAATTTAATAGTTAAACTTTCTTTATTATAAAAATAACAAAATCTTGACAATTCGAACTAAAAGATTATCATTATGATTTAATTTAATACTCATCGTTAGCTAATTTATACCAATTAATATATAGCTAGCAAAAACTAGATTGACCATTTATACCTTATTTCGCCCCAAATAAAGACGCTCCGTATTTACCGACTTCAACGAGAACAATTGGACGGTGAACCAAATTTGCTTCAACTAAACTTCTTCCCTGCATATTGATCATAACAGTAAAAAGCAATAGCAACAACCTAAGTCTGCGTTACTACCTGGATATGTTATACGTAAGCATCACTTAAATAGATACATTATTGATGGTATCAAATTTCCTTCTTTTAACTTGCATCAATTCTCATGGGAACACACATCATATTCACCTCGAAGACTACCAATTCTTTCCGGTACAGACGGCGACGTTTGATGGAATTCAGAAGTCTTACAAAAACCTCCGACGCAAAAACTATCGGCGAACTGTTTACAAATCGCGTGCCATGCTCATCTCGCTGATTAAAGCACCAAGAACACAATACAGCGGCACATTTACGAAGTTTTCAAAATATAACCTTGGCCGTAGCCTAAAAAAAAAGGCTAATTTGGGCGGACGAGATCAAGGCAACGGCCCTTTCTCCCCATCCTCAATTTCAGCAATTCTGGCTGCGTAACTCACTGCCCGAACAACCTATGAAAATGTCACGAAACCTTGATGAAGATATATTTTTACAGGAATAAGGCCCTTTCCTCGATATTTCACTGCACATCCTGTTCATCCACAACAGATAGGGAAATGCAATACATACAAGCGAAAGTCCTTAATAAGCAAAATGCAGTAACTAAGTCAATTTCGAGTGGTATGTGGAAAATCAAGGAAAACGATTCCGCTGAAAAACTGCAAGAAACACTACTTATCAAATAATGAGCACAGGAGAGGTTAAAAAGCTGTCGAGCACAAACCGTAATTAAGGACGTTTTTGAAGTTGAAATTTAACTTTCTAACAGTTTAATTAACTTGTTTGCACTTTTTTAGGAAGACAATTGTCCGATGTATACTTCATGTGAAAAAGGCAGAAATTTCCCATTTCGACATCCCTAACATGCCTTGTTACGTATTGCAAGGTTTCCTGTAGAAAAGGAGAATAGTAATCCTGCCTAATAAACTCCTGCATCCTATATATAAGTGCGAGTTTTAAAGCAAGAGAATAACGTAACCTACACATCAACATTCGCAAGAAATAAGTTTCCAACGCCATTGCAGGTTTCAAAATCAAGAAATAATATTTTTCATCCTAATTTAACGACATTACCCATTCCATCACCAACAAAAAGTTCTGATAAAATAAAAATCAGCTAAGATAAAAGAGAGACTTTTCAAAAACGTGAATTGATAAACAAAAGTATAATAATTATATAATGAAATATTTCCTTGGAGTAATATTAAATACTTCTCTTACACTTGGAGGGAGAGATTAACATTTAAGTCCTTTTTGCATAGCAATCATGTAACAAAATACATCGAGCCATTACTACCCTTTCAACTTAAAATGCTTCAGATCGTAATAATATGAGCAATGTTTCAGTTTAAATGGGTCAATTACTCGTACATGTGATCATGAGACTCAGGCGATGCTTAATGGAGATGATCAGTGCGCAAGAGATGCTCCTGAAAACATAAACAGAATTCCCATCTCATCTTTTAATTTACAAAGATAATTCATGTTCGTTCATTCATAATGTACCCTCCCAAGTTTGAGACTTTAGAACTCTCGCAAACCGAAGCATCGCATTCTTATCTAGGGCAATTCCAATGGAGCGATTTCCAAACAAATACTTGCGCCGAGGAACTTTAAAACTCGAAATTATCTCCACGAACCGATTGCCAACAACGGGATAAATCATTACGGACAATTATCGCAGTCTAAACTAAGGCTGTTGACATTTCCTGCGACCGGGACGTGATACGAAGACAGAGTTCAAACAGATAAAAACCACAGCTAGCCGTCCTTTTCAATCGATACTCATGTGGCCGCCATTAATTCAAACACTTGGCAGGCTTCATTCAGGCCTTCATGTATCCACTCCTATTGAATAAAGCGCCACGGGATTGCGTCCGGAAACAGGAAATCCCATTCTGCGCGACACGTGGTCAAACGTAACACCTAACTGAGGAAATTAACTCGGGAAGGGCAAGATTTGAACTTGCGACTCGCATGGGATGTGGCACTATTCGTGGACTAACAGGAACTGAGTCTGTGATAAGGGCGGGGTTTTCCTGAATCTTCTTAGCCCAAAAAAGAACCCGTGGCAACGCGCACTTTCGCTCATACTTCAAGCTAAATTGGTCGCGATGAAAATACACGCAGGAAATTTACAAGAGGTTTATTGGTTACTCTCAAAAGCTTACAAAAGACATGTCATTTCCGGAGCTCCGAAAAAGTTTCACTTCCAAGTTTCACAGACCAAGTGACCAAGAACTTCACCTACGTTCATTGCCGATATTACATTCCATTTAACAATTTTTCGAACTATGTAGACGCAAAAAGTGGATGCGAGAACCACAAAGACTTTAGCCACGTGCGATGTTTCTCAGAAAATACCGTAATCACAAACTCCAACACAAAGGAAAATAAATAATAAAATGTGCCAGCTTTTCTTGAGACCGTGTTCTCTTGCTCAAAAATTTCCAACCATACTCTTTAACGACAAGATCAAGAACTTAATCCAAAGTATTCGCAGAAATACATGATTTTTCAAGCTAGAACTTCAAATGAAGTTTAAAATCTTTTGTCCTATTACAGTATTATACACAAACCATTTGAAATTTGACGAAACGCAATATGCTACAACGCATCGATAAATGTAGTAGTAGTGGTCATACAGGGATAAAAGAATATTTGATCTTTAAGATGTACACTGAGAAATGTTCAACTATCTTGGTTCTCGCAAACAAGGAAAGCGGGAAAATTTGTTTCTATATGTGATCTTTAAAATTATGAAGTTCGTATCTGACATTTCTCGGGAAAAACTGGCTTGTTTTTTTAAGTCTTCAAACAGAGATGGGAGAAAGTTGACTTACAGATAATTCATTCTGTAGAGCAGACATTTGTATTCCAAGGCTTAATATTACTGCTGTATACTGCGCCATACGATCAGTACGATCAGGCTATCAGCAGGTTCCGCAATGGACATAAAAAATTATCTTATCAGCCCGCTCGGTTTATCCCGATCTTTAGAATATCGACAAGGGATGCACGTGACGTGATTCTCAAAATGATCTAAGATTTAAACCGCCAACAATTCTAAGAATTTCTTACTATGGGACATCAGACAAGAACCAAATCAATAAACAATCAAGTAAATACTGCAGCATGCACAATTTGTGCGGTTTCCGACTTAGCAAAGAGGAGATGACGATAAACTGAAAACGAATCTACCACAAACGAGCTAGCATGTAGAAGACGGTTAAAGTAAATAAAGATTCTACAAAATAATGAAAAAAGTTAAAGAGACCACTACCAAATTAAGATAATGTAAATATTTAAACCGTATTACATTTTCACACGCAACAGAAGTAACCAAGAATAGCTTACAACAAGCCAACAAACATACGTAACTATGTACCTCATTAAAAAAATTCATGTATACACAACTAAGCTTTGAAGTTGCGTTTTATTAACATTATATAATAATATAATAATAATAAAGGACTTTTGAGAGTTCTGGTGAAGACTTCGCATCTGCGATGAGGGAACAACCATAAAAGTCGCATGAACTTCCGCAGTCACCTCTGCAAAACATAAATATCAGCGGATTGAACACTTCCAAGAGAACCAATAGAAAAATCAGGTGTCCCCGATAAAGAATCCACCCTTAACTCTCCAACACGCACACACCCAGACAACGACAGCCAAAAATGCAGCCGAAACACCCCGCGTTCCTTCAAAAAAAAAAAAAAACTGAAACAAAGGGGACCAAAAAGTAACCCCTGGGGCACTTCTGAGTAAACAACCCGTCTTCTAGGAAAACTCAAGACCCCACAAAAACCTGAAACTACGGTACATCCTCGCCAACGGAAAAAAAACTTCCACAACCTCCCCCTACACCCCCATAGTCTCCGACGTCCTACCTATTTGAGGATGGAATTCGAAAGGCATGCGAGCGAACGAGAGACACGTCCGCGAATAGGGGAAGAGCCGACCCGAGGAGAGGGTGTTGATACCTACGTCACGATGAAGGGAAGTCTGGAATGAGAAGATTGAGAGAGAAAGAAAGAGGGGGAGCCGGAAATGAGGAAGAGGACTGAGCATGTAGAGGGGAGGACTGGGAGGGAGCAGGACTTCAACCTGCATACCGTTATGACTCGTTCCTCACGAGGCCCTCCTGTGCCCAACGTCCATCGGGATAAGAAAACAAGAGGGGGCCCGCACTCGGAGGGGGAGGACAACCCATGAAGGAGGATGGAGTCCCCTTTGTTGGCCAATGAGGAATTGCTTCAACGAGGAGTACGGCATGTGTGGAGGGGGAAAGAGGGCTGTGAAGTGGGCGGGTACGATAAGAGGATCCACGGCGGCTAAAGATGGGCAAAAAAGCGAAGAATGAATGGGCAAGATCGCATGAATGTGGGACTTAGGCTACGGGCCCTCTTGTGAGAACCCAAGCGACTTGAGGATGGAGTAGAACGTGACCTTACCGCCTCCGACCACTAAATGAGATTAATCTGGAGCGATAATCGAAGGATGAGTCTATCTTAATCTACTTCCTCGATTCCATCGAAACCCTTGGCCGCGATACCCAGAAACTGTTTGGGAGGGAGAGGAGATTGTTTGCGACCTAGCCGTGACGACGGACCGATGTCGGCGAGGTCATGAACTTTGCGAAGGCGACATGTTGGCATTTTCCTACGCGATTGTGATTACTAAGATGGGGATCGCTGGGAAAACACGAGGGAACGAATCGATAAAGTTCAGAGATCTTCCGGCCGAAACACCGAATTGTGAAATTCTCAGCAAAAGGTTTATAATATAATACAAAATAGATAGTGGATAGAATTGCAATGGAAAACAAATACGTGAATTGGAGAAGAAATAACGTGAATGAACGTATCTAGTTTCTGACGAGGGTATAGATCGACAATAGAATTCAACTAGTTTTTCCGCAAATACGAAACTCAAAATACTACGTTATTCACTATAAACCTCTTTCTTTCTTGATCCAAAAGAATTAGGCTATTAATTATTCCGATAACATCCTACGGAAACCAACAATTTACCCAACAACTGGTCAATATCGGGAAATTTACAGTCATATGATAAAAAAGTGGATTTAGAATATGACGCTGATAAAATAAGCAACGATATTACCACTTCCCTTCCAAATTTAACTGTACTTTAAAACAAGGAAAGCAAACAAGTACAACAAATTGTCAGAATTACGTATTACAAATTGTCAGAATTACGATTGTTTCAGTCTCAAAAGTTTCTAATACTAATAGTTTCCCTTTTATTTTCTACCACCACTTCGTGAACTTTGGTTAAGTTTTTAGCTCAGCTGAGATATTTCTCCTAATAATGCCACATTTTTCGGAAAAGGTACCCCCGAATAATACACCCAATTGAAGAATTAGTCATCTCGACCAAGAATGACTCATATCTTAATTCCCAACGACATGAAACCCAATTTACACAAAGAAAAACTAGTAAATCGGATGAATGCCACTGCTGTTACGGGAACGTGAGTTTTACTGGCACAATACCGCGATATAAACCCATGACACGCACGGGGGAAGAGTGCCAACAGTCGGTGCGTGCAGATCGATTCCACAAACGTAGGTGCCGACTAGAATCACCCCTAAACGGGAAGTCACGACGATAGCAGCTGTGCGAGACTCTGAGCTGAAATTCTACGCCAAATGTAATGGCCGAGAATCTGTACCAAAGAAATTTGTCCCGATTTTCCGTCGGTCACAACCGACTGCGATCTCTTAATTGACACTCGCCCTATTCGCCCCAACTATTAATCAACGAGGCAATGATTTGCCAAGAGGATGGAGAAGTTGATGCGGGGAGAGTAGTCACCATAGAGGATGCGAAGAGAAGCTAGCAACGATTGATGCATGACTAAAAAAATCTAACCACGAACAATAGAAACATGCGGGTCGTATCAACAGAAACCTATGGTCAGCATATGGGTCCTAATCTAGCCTTGAAGAAATGACCACTAACTGTCTCAGCTTTGACATGAATATGAATCCATGAATACGTAGAAGATGTAAATTTGATGCCCCTATTGTTACAACTGCTACTGGATGTACCGTTCATTTGACGTCCAAGACTTTTTCGAGAAACATTTCCGTGAAATGAGAAAAGAACGGTAATAATAATAATAATACGTCTTTATTCGGGCGAGATTGAGACTAAAAGTCTCCTCTTCCATCTAACCCATAAGGTAAGGATAAAGCAACGACAAAAAGCTTACATTATCAATTAATCCGTAAAACAGACCAAATCGATTATAAGTATTCAACGGCCTCAGAAAGAAACTGTCGCTAAATAATCTTTAGCTAGGCCACCTCGTAAATTACAACTGGTTTGCAGCTTAAATATCTTATTACTTTCGCAAAATGATATTATGTTACACAACATCACTTCTTACAAACGATTTTACAATAATAATGTCTACAAAAACATCAAAAAGCGATTCCGTTATCAACAAAGCAGACACTATCAGACGAGTTTACCTCATAATCGAATTCACTCGTCATTCATCTACAACCGCGAACAATTTTTTTATGCATCAGTAAAACCAGCGACTAGAGAAACAGAGCTATGCTAATCGGCTAGTAAGACCGTCTGTGAAGAGCAATTCCCAAGGACAACCCAACGAATGAAGTCTGACAGTACTGAAGTACTATAGGTTCCAGTCCATCCATTTCCAAGACCAAATCTCTTCCGCCGCCGAACCCACGAGGGAGCCAACGAAAACCGGAAAAGCCTCGCCCAGACACTAATTCCGTCCAATTCGTACCCATACGATAAAAAAATCCATCCTCTCCGTGCGAACGAGAGGGCAAATCCCACTCCCCTTGCTAGGCAAGCCGGCGGATAACAATACTGAGGCCATCAACACCTTTTCACCATTCTAGTTTTCCGACCAACACGTACTTGGTGCCATCGTGGAATTCTCCCTCATTAGACCAATCGGTCAACAACCACGAGACCCTGGCGACTGTCGGACGTCGCGAGGGCGTCGCTGTGTCGCCGCGACGAACAGGGAAAGAGATAAGGAATGCGATTGGGACGAGCAGGAATAGCCGAGGACAGGTGTTTCGCACACACGAGGCTCACGGACGCTACCTTCGACTAGCCCATTTGCTGCCGAACTTGTTTCTTAAACCGTACTCCTTTTACTACTTAAATGTCCCTTTACAGCTAATTACACCCTCAGTCAGAGTGAAGATCGATAGTAATGACGGCGCATTACTAGAGGCTGACTTAGTAGCGACGTGCCTGCGAAAGGAATTGCAATAACAACAATCATATTGAAACATAATAATTAATAATTTACTCTTAAGGCTGGAGATCCACATCGCCCTTCGAGATTGGCATAACACTGACGAGAAATATTCGCTAAGCGAATAAAGTACAAAATACAAAAAGCTACTGATTACAGCATCTGCAACCGCATGATCACGAAAAAATATTTTAAATCAGTCTTTTAGTACAGGGTAGAGAAAAACATCTTCCGGATATTTTTGCATCAGTCGATCTTGTATGTGATGATATAAGAGCCACTAATGTATGAACTATGTCGGATGTTGGCATTCGTTTTTGTCACTCCCAAATGAATTCTATGAAGAGCGGTATTCATAAGATCACTGAGATGCACTTATGTGGTATTTTCTCAGTCTTAGACATTTTAGCTCGGTAAAGAATTCAAGGGCAAACCACCAGATTCATATTCTGTAGTAAATCAACGACTTTCCAGAAAGTATAATATTTAAAGTATAGATATTTACGTATTCTCCCACATTGGGAAAAATTATCAATCTATAACTTCTTGCTGTGTAAGAAAAATTTTGTTTTTGAGCATTTGAGAAGAAAAAGTTTAGAGCCGCCCCAAGAAAAAGGACAGACCATTAAAAGAAGGGCATACTTAAATATTATTCAAGGCCTAAAATATAATGAATAAGATATGGAGAGGCTACCGCATAACATTGTCTACTACCTAAGGCTGTTCAACTAATCTATCTCATCCTAGTTCAACGGAGTTCAACGATCCTTCCGACAATATGAGCCAAGATTAATTTAAAAACCTCACGAAGTTCGACGAAGTTTAAGGTCTGCTTCCAGGAAAACATATAGAAGGTAACAAGGAGCATAGATTTGTATATATTCGCAGATACTAAGTATTCAGGAAAAATTCTTAGAAAAAATTTTCAAATTTCAAAACTAGTAAAACACCATTCCTCACCTACGAAGATGCGAACACTTTTTTAAAGCATCGAATTAAGAAAGGAAAATTCATTCAGATGACTTCAACTTTTTTACGGAAACTAATTTTTTTCTTAAAGCAAATCACCAAAAACTGTACCAACAGGTTCCACTACTACTGAATACCACGGGTGAGTATTTTCTCTTTCCAGCACTGGCCAAAACAAAGCAATACCTGATTTAAAACGTATAAAAAGGAATATTAATAAAAAATTATAAAAAATTGAGAAAACAATTGAGTTGATCACTTGATTAGAAATAAATGAAACAATACTTCTAAAATAAAAAACATCAAAATGACGAATGATGTTAATTTCACATTAATAAAAAAAATTACGCCGCTCTCAAAAACCAAACACCATTCGAAGGGCGCGGAGGGCACGCCTGCTACAATCGCTCGCCAATCGAAAGTAACTGCGAAGTGAATCGAAACTCACCTGTATAAGGCGAGGGGGCGTTTTAATGGGGTTGATCGATGTTACTTGAGGGGGATACAGGGGGAAAAAGAGGGCGCAAGGGATAAAGCGGGCTGGATGCACTCTCGGCGGGGGGAGATTAAGCCTTCCGGGGAAGGTGTGCGATGTGTATAGGAAGAAAGCGAATCAAGACGCAATTCTAAGGGCCACTGACCTTACCAAGGACGGCTCTTCTCTCGCCACCGGCGAGTGCAACGACTTTAGCTACGCTCTAAGCTGTACAACCTATCCCAAACGGAGCTCCGGGGCAATAACCTCCACCGACAAATACGGAATAACACACATTTTTGAGCGGATGGCCAAGCTCATCGATCCGCGAAAGCTGGCGCGGGGGGGAGGAAGGAATAAACAATTGACGGTTAAAGGATGCGATGCGGCGAAATTAAGCTGGGGCGAAGAAAACCTTTGGGCGGCAAGTTCGTTTACGTCTAGCACAGAGGTCCTTGAACGCGTACTAACAGCGATGGATGCATTACGTCCACCGGCTCCTAATGATACCTACTAGGTTTACGAAAGGTACGGTAACCATGAATATGACTATTACTTCCTTATCCGATTTCCCTCCCTAACATTTTTACACAACTCTCATTGATACTGCTGACGTTTTCATTATTGCTTCCTGTTTTTAATTTTCTCTATACAGAGACTTTTGCATTTTATCTCATTTGTTTTTTCCGCTTTGAATGGTGGTACTCACAGGGTCATTGTGCTAATCAACGCAGACACGTTTTACTCATAGAGCTGGCTCAGTAAGGAATCCAAGACCATTCTCCTCATCTTGTACAACCACACTCCTCTATTTGTACCGCAAGCCTCATTATTTCTCGTGGGCTTTCGAAAACTGATGTTGGAAGGGTAGAGCTACTTTACCGAGAGATGTTCACACACTGCCACCTGACATATCTATTTGTTATAATCTATCAATAATATGACAAAAATTCACGTTGAATATGCTTTAATATGAGTGTCTGGATACAGAAACCATATATTTCTTTCTCGGCGGAACACCAACGCTACTAAAATTACACTTCCACGTGAGAAAAAAAGGTTGAGTATACTGCTGAAGACCCTTAATTCAAGTTCTTACAGCTGACAAGTAAGAGTTTCCCGCGCCCGGAGGCAATCTTCTTTGGTCCAGCGAAAAACAACACCGAGAGTTCACTGTCCTCGGATAAATTCTACGCACCCCTAACCGCGAATACAATCAGCGAAGACGACAGACATCAAGGCGATCCGTTAGAAACTTGGCGCATTGCACCCACGTGGGGGACGAACCTCAGGATGCAGATGACCTGAAATTGTGATGACGCACTCCCATAGCTCGTATGTACCACGTCTCGAAAAATACCTTCATCCACAAGCATAAATACCCTCAAATATAAATCTCGTCCGCCTCGTGACCAACTATTCCTACCCATACATACAAACTATACCGTTTTCATATAAATCAACAGCAACCGATTATGTATCACTATTAGAACCAGTAGGCTAAATCGGACAATAATCTGTGCAACTTAAAGAAGTAAAAAGAAGTTGGTTCAAGTGGAAAAGTTACCTCCACTTTAATGAACGTTTCCAATTAAACTGCTCGGGACAAACGGAGCGACCAACACCAATGAATCCCGCATACTTTTCAGACTGGATTATCGGTTCGGAGATAGTGTCCACATAGAAAGAGACCACCGAAATAACACTCTCCCTTCAAAGAAACCGTTCTAAAAATAATGGTACATCACGGTGGTGTCCGTTAGAAATTCTATTTTGGACACGCGAGCTTTTCGATCTTCCGTTTTCGCAGAATTACTTTCTTGAAATCCAACGAACGAAAGTTTCCTATTTATAATCGGTAAGGAAATTATTTCCGCGGAAGTTTCGTAAAACCTTCACGGAAAATCATTTCGTAAAAACGACCTTTGGTGAAAGTCACCGCAAATACGAGCACTTCAAATTTTCTTTCACGATATAAACTGATACTTAACGGCGATTAACAACCATCTACGTGTAATGCCATCACCTCAAAAAAAAAACCCATCTCCGATATAAAAGGAGCAATTTCCGGTATCTAGAGAAACGAAGCCAGGAAAGATCTCGACAATTCGAAGCAAATGTTTTATGCTCTTATATCACGGCCGCTGATGACACACAAAACAGTTCTGAAAGCCTATCAGCTACACATGAATTGATAAAGGTTTCATTAACGATCTCTTAATTGGGACTAGTTGTGCGCTAAGAATTATATACATAAATAAATATATAAAAATATGAAAAGGAGACTACGTAAAATTTCAATAAGACATTTTGATGGAGCTACTCTTCCTCATAAGAATTTTACAAATCGTGAGTAGTACAGCTGGTCAAACTTCAAATAAACGAAAGAGGGAATTACCATTGACTGTGAAAACAATTTAGATTCAGCAAATCAAAACGCGAATTGACATGTAGATAAAAAATTTCGATTGCGTATCTCGACGATATATTCGCTGAAAAAATGAGAATGAAAGACGCTTTTTGGAGTATCATCGAACAAAAATTTCGCAGCAGATTTGAGAAGCGGAGAAATACGGCTTAAGCACTCGATGAAAAGTATCTGCACCGCCATCACCCGGAAGTAAGCGGCGAGGTAAGCACAACAATCGGAACATCTACCCAGTTCCCAGCGTCAAAAAGGTGTGGTACTGAATGTGTAATCCTTTACTGCATTCCGCAGAGTAGGTGAATATGCGTGGAGACCGCCAAAGCTTGAAAACAAACTACCTAGGCAAGGTAATAACTTAGGTCGTAATGGAGTTCGTAAGCGGCGAGTACAAAGGCTATAGGTTACGAATTATCCGAAGAGGGTTTCCTTAGGATTAGATTCCTTAGGACTTTGACCTTCTTTGACACTTGCGAAGGAGTTCAATGGCTTAAAACCCAAAGACGTCAACTAGCGAATGAAGAACAATATATGCCCATTTTGCGGCCTTTTACGCGTTTTCTTGTGTTATTAACAGCAACTGTCGTGGCATCTGTAGCCTAGAGAAATCTGAGAATTCGTTTAGACTTTTTCTGCCACTAATTTAACATCCAGTAAATGAGGTATCAATCTTTAAATAATCAGAAATTCAATTTCTTTCTTCTCTTTATTTGGATAAAAAATAAAAATAAATTAATTTTGTTACTGATAAAATATTACGATAATTAATGAGAAAACCTTATCAACTTTTAATGGTCTCCATGAAAAAGCAACAAGTACAAGATTTTATCCTTCATAGTTTGGGTCAACAAGGTATGCTTTGATAATTCATCTTTATAATTCATGAATATATCAACACGTATATTTTAAAACCGTATAAATAAAAATATTTCACAAACACGAAGGCTAAGTGCTATTGTGAGACCGATGTTAACTAATTCAGCGTAAAATAATCAATATTAAGCTAGGACAATTCTGATATTTCAAGTTGAAACCTTAAGATCTAGACATTTTAACCAAGAATACGCATGCTTTAAAGTACATTTAAAAGCAAGGAGGATATCGGCGATGCATGTGTGAAATATTTTACTAAGAAGTAGGATATGTCATCGATGTGAATTTTGTAAAGGAATCAAATAAAAACAACATGTATTTAATTACTTCAGGATGAATTTTACTAACTTAAATATTACATATCTAATTTCCGATAGCTTAAAATTTATTATATTTATCGAGTTTATTTAAAAATTACCTACATCGGAACTTTAGCTGTATAAACGCTATCATCACCTGACATGCCACCGAAAATTTGGCAAAAATACCTTGCAATGAAACCTTTCAGCGCACTAAGAAAATATTTCCTTTTAAATTTAAAAATCTATTCTAAGATCACCGCCTTCCATACAGGATGCTAATTGGCGTCCAACCAGGACCTGTATGGGTTATTAGCTAACCGCTAATCCTGTGTCGTCAACTTCTTCCATCATTATCCGCGGCCCCACCGGATCCCTGGACCACGTCGACCTAGACCAACAAGCGCGACGCGATAGCCAAAAATAAACTCTAGCGTCGAAATTCGAAAAGTTCCCGGCAAGAAGAGTCTATCAGGGACTAAAGAGCGGAGAATGCCACGCAAACTGCCAGGGTCAAAGACGAGCGACCCTTTTATCTTCCTGGTGATATGTAAGGGCCACTTGCCAGGTGCCAAGGTTTTTTACTACCCTCACTAAATCATATGTGTCCTCAGGGTTCCTGGGGAAATCCATCGACGTCATCAAGAGCGAACGTCATTCTTTCCGAGATGTGATCGGAAAGTACGCAAATCTGACATTCATTCAGACATCCAGGGTGAAGTTGAAAGGAGCGAACATTACGTAATCCTTTCGCATTATAGGGAAGATGGCATAGAAAATCGCGAATGAACGATGAACGAATGTTCAAGTTCGAGAATCCGGAGTCGCAGCGTAGCAAAGCGATGAAAACTGACATATGCTACAGGTCACGGGTAACGAGCCTCCTTCCAAGAGATCGCAAGTGTACGTGATAGATGACATAAGGCCTTACAATTTTGGCAGCACGCTTCCCATTATTTCTCTGTCGAATTCTAAACGAACTTAGATTTCTTATTGAAATATAGTGTCTCGTTCTTTTAACAGTTGGCAAGATAATTTGACTGAAATAAAATTCGAGCAACGCAACTCTGACAGCTTTAACATAAAAAAAAGGAAAAACGAACTTCAACCAACCACACTAATTATTAAAACCGACGTTGATTTCGATTCATGGACTCATCGTCAGGTAGGGGTCACCCGAAACGGTCACTAAACAGCATCAGCACCAAAATCCATAATTTTGAAAATAATTTTCCATTGTCAGAAAATAATAAACATTACGAACGTGCGACCGAAAGGTTTATGTCGGCGGCGGAGTGGTTAGTATGCTAGCACTCCAACCTCAAGGTCCCGTTCTAGTCCCGGTTAATCATATTTTTCCGGGATAGTTGCGTACATCTATTGTTACTGTTAACACCATTCCAGTAATTGTCCAATAAATGAATGCTGGTGAGGGCACCCGGAAAATAAATAAAATAGTAGTCCTCTATAGGAGTCCTTATTACAAATTATTATAGATGACATTTAAAACAGCCACATAAGTCTACAAAACAAATACCGCAACAACGCAGACGAAAAATGTCAAGAATACGTGGCCCGCAGCGGCAAGAAAGTTGGCCACCGCTGCCATGGACACCGAAAACATGCCGACGAAAACAATGGTAACAACGCTGAAATATTTCAAACTAGCGCAAGATGAGATAAAATTCCAGCTATAATTAGAAGCATTCAGAGATTCACTATGGCCGAGAACCGCTGAATATCTAGATAAAAGTTTAATTCCGAGAAGAATAAGATATATCTCGTGTTTATCGTTCCCTAAACGATGCCAATCTGGCAGACATGATACAGCAAAAACTCTGTCTCCTTATGAGAGAGGAAAATCTGATGAAAACTATATTTTTAGCAAAATTTGGACGATTCAAGAAATAATCGCGCTTTCGCTCAGACAATATATTTTAATACGAAAAATGCACTCAAACTTTTTTATACATATTTTTGATGACCCTCGAATTCAGCGTTCAGTTACGATGCTGCATACTTAAATTTTAAGGATAAATGGAGACAAACTAGATAGAAGTTACGGAGGAAGGAGATTAGAAATGCGTTTCAAACGGCACCTCGAGATACGCTTAAGCACGCAGTCTCTTCCACGCGAAGTTTACCGGGCTGTATCATAAACACAAAAGTTTCGATTAATCCACAAATCGACAACTCATCGAGCGAGAGACAACTGAAAACGTTTAAAACCCACGATAGTTGGACCTCTAATTTATCATACAGAAGGATCACAAGAGTCCTTAATACCTCGGGCAATGCCGATAGAATAATTAAAGACAGTATTTATCTGCAGGAAAATCCATTGATTAAGAGATTGAAAAGGCGATAATACCCTGAAAAAAATTCTGAAGACATTCATGGCAGTAGATCACAACGGTAAAACTGGCAACAGTTTTCGAAAAAAATTGCCAAAATAAGAGGTCTTTAGCGGTCAATTATAAATACTCAACCAAAAACATCGATTTACAAGTACCATCGAGTTAAATAAAAATTATTTCTTAACCGAATTATTAACAGCGCACTTAAAACCAAGATAATCACGAGTTTGTAGCAAAAATGCAACTTTTACGTCCCTATTAATATTTTAAACGAGGACATGAAAAGTAACATCGAATGATGCAATTTTTCGATTCGAATTTTATGAATTCGATTGCCGACGAAGTTCTAAGTAAAGACAACAATCATCAACATGGAAATGTATATCAGAGTCTGAAGTTAAACAGAACACAACCATCAATTACTTGCGTAATTCATGATGGATGGGAAGTGCAAGTCGAAACACTACCGGCAAGCACTCTTTACGGGAAGGAGACAATCAGGGTAAATTTTCCAAATGAGATTCCGAGTTTAAGAGGAAATTAAAGTATTTCATTTCACGAATATTCGATAGGTTTAAGTACAACGTCATTGACAACTAAGCAAATCATGCAATTCAAATCTCAAGCAAATCTTTAAATCTGTCGTCATAAATGGACAGAAAAGACAATCGTTAAAATCGTTCCAACCACGGATCCACTGACATGGAATTCGTATAGGAGACATACTTCAATCCAACATTATTAAAACAGAGACCCGATTTTAGAACTCCATGTTTGTTTCCATAGCAATATGGGATACGGTAAAGGGAGAAAAACAGCCGAGCGACAAACTTGACGAATACTCCACCGTCCTCCTCCACTGTACACAATAGGTGGAAAGAATGCGAACATCATTCCTTAAATTCCCTCACTTTCACCATTACATTAACGTGAGAACGGTATTAATCTAGGTTTTCCACGAAATCCGCCATGCTCTCACACATCCGGCAACGGAGGGGCATCACAATAGCGCTGACCTAAAATTCCTGTATCAATTTATAGGCGAACATCCGATGGTGCGTGCAAACAATTGCTCGCAAGTCACCAAGATGTTTTCGAACATTACCTAACGATGAACATTCCTGTTATCCAGGATGACGATGGCTAATAATGCTAGCATGCTACAGAATGCGGTCGAAAAGATTTTTCAATTCCATAAAGTCTAAACGGGAATAAACAGAAAAATACGCATTAAATTTTTTTAATCAAAAAAGTATTTCTTAAATTCATGCTCCAAAAAAAAACGATTTTTAATCAATTTTCTAAAAAAGAAAGAAAATATTTTCGATTCCATAGCTACTCACTCGATTGTTTCACAATCGATCGACCACCTCCAATGAAGCAATCCTAATTAAGAGGTATTCGAAAGAAAACATGGAAACAAAGGGGGATTTCTGATTGGAAAACGAAGGAAAGTGCATGAAACACGGAGGCGCCATTGCAATCAATTCTCAATTGATCACGAGACTTCCTACTTGCTATGCTAATTGGATTTCGGTACCTTGGACTCCTTGGTTCCCACCTGTGACCGTCGCAGTTACCCACTGCAATGCTTACGAGATTACCACGTGCAAGTTCGGCACACAATGTTGTAACAAATACAAAAGAAACTTGTTTAAGACATATAAATTAAACCTCATTTCTAACATTTTCAAGGAATGCTCTAAACAACCGTGTCCATTTCCTAGCAACAATAATGACACTGCTGAAGTTAAATATTATTTACCTAACATTAATCATAAATAATTACATTGAACACAATTCCACGTATGATAATTCAATACGGAATTAAAGGGAAATACTGTATGAATCGACAAGGTTAATTCACTCCCCGAAAAAATAATAAATACAAGAGTAGCGCAAGAAAAAATTTTAGAACATCTTCAAGGAAACAACTTTGCAAATAAAATCAAAGTTGAGAATTTTTTCTTTGGGAGCTTTAGAAGGTAGAAGTCCATTTAATTTTACAGACAACTTTCCAAATCTTTCGAAATTCAGGAGTTTATTCGGCAGAAATCTACGATGTTTAAATGTTCTCCTTGAAAAAAAAAAAATCCAATGAATTTTAAAAGGCGCGGGGAGTAATTCTCCCATTCGGTTGTCTCCACGCAGCATCCGCTGAAGATGATGTCAACACACTATGCGGAAACAATGGTTTATTTTTAGACTTCCCATCTCAACAATGTAACTCGACAAAATATCCAACGAAAAAAAAAATTCATCTGCTTCCAAAGTGGGATGCACGCCATGTGCTATCTGAGAAGAGTTAGAGCTTATTTTCCTTTATGTTTCAGAAAAACCTTCAAACCAAGACAAAAAGATTGTAGCCTTGGATCGATCCGGATGAAGTCAACCGAAATAATGGAAGCTGTGCTTGGCGACCAGCTCATTTCGAGGGAGATGATACATAATAAAACAACTGAGAACTTGATAGGAAATCCATTTCCTAATTCTCATCTCAACGACGAGATTTCGACGAAGCTTAAATGAAACCACGATTGGACTTCACCGTAATCGAAGACCTTAAAATAAGATTAGAACTAATCCTCAGGGACAAACATGACAAAATGAAACCAAGGCTTCGACGCAGGTAGCCATAATCAATTCACGCTAAGAATAGAGCATGAATCAGTACGCTTTTCAAAATCGCTGGAACTTAAAAAACGAATGCTTTCAAAGAAACAAACAAAAAAATTGCTTAAGAAATATTTCGTTAACTCATCATCAAACAAGTCTTAACTTCGTGAAATACGAATTCGGGATTACTTCCAAGTACAACCAAGAATTGAAACATCATGTCAATACGTAGGTTTCCTTGTTTCGCTTACATTTACCTCCCTATCATTATACGATATTATATACTTTGTACCTACCATACGCTTAATAAATAAAAGTGTGTTTGACTTATAATTACACGGAAGTGATTTCAGTGCTGCAAGTTTCACTGAATTGATTACTTTTGTGCTTCCAATCTTTTGTCACGCTCTGCTCCAATGCAATCACGTGGCAACATTTGTTTAATTTATTTCGTTCGCTAATTTCAGATCTTGCATTAAAAGAACTTCGTTAAAAATGCGGATAGTTTATCGGAATACATAATAAAAATATGAAGTGACACCTTTAATACCAATGTATTTTACAATGGAGCAAAAGTAATATAAGCGTTTAAACCTTGGATGACAGAAAGATATAACAGCAAAAACAATGCTGAATAAAACTTATTTTATTCGCTGGCTAAATTCGATCCTGGAGGATTCGAAGTGTCTTAAAACCCTCGATTTTCAAGAGAAAGCGTACTTTATTAAGGTGAAAAACAATGACGATATAATTTCCCATTTCACGGTCACTAGAACGAAGAATTCGACCCTTTCGCATTCCTCAAATCGTACAGTGAAATGTCCGAGGCTGCTCAATTCTCAAAGTAGTGCTGTCACGGATAATCACGGAAATGCAACCTTGTGGGCAATGCAATGACCGTCTTATAACTTCTCTGTGCCATTTCCATACGCGAAATAATAATTTTCGAAGCTAGACGTCAAAGAGATTTCGCGAATGTAGAGCAGGAATAGATAACTATTATTAGTCTCTTTTTACCGGATTTAAGGTGAACAAACCAAATAATTAATTAGGGAGTGTTTTTCAAACCCTTTTTAGAACGCCACGTAGGAACGCGAGGTAGATATGTAAATGCGTGGTTGGCACACGAGCATCTTAATTAGTCTTCTTTAATTTTCGACGATTTCAAAATATTGCACTTCGACCTAAGGTTCGCCATCTCTGCCGAAACGCGTACCGCAGGTTGAGACCCGCTGCCGTAGAAGAGGACAAAAGGGACAAGGCGCGCCTTCGGAACCGTGGTATACTTCCTCCTGGGATCCCTTAACAAAAACCCTGAACAACAGACTGCGACCGGGATAACCTGGAAGGTCCGAGAGGTATACCTCGCTCCCGGCGGCACCTGCCGACTGACCGCCCCTCCCACCGACGGATACCAGAGGCGGCTTTCAGTCTACCTCTTTGGCTTCGCCTTTCATAACTCAACAGAAGGAAACGGTCGACACGGCCGGATTAGGAACGCCTTCTCCCGCAATAGCGTGCGCGCGCCAAATGCTACACGGGTTCCATCTGTCTTCGATTTGGCGAATCTGCTTCTAACGTGAGCCGGCGTCCACCAATCGTCGGGGCGCATCTCCGGCTGCAAAATCACGACTTTGCATCTTGGAGCTGGAAACCTTACCAGGATGGAAGAGGAAATGAATGCATTAAGTGGATTACGTTGCACTGACGTCTGCCGCGGGTCGGGGGTGCTCAACGTCTACGCAATTTCGACCTCGGAAATTTTTTCTCTTGCTTTTTTCCCCGGGATATGGTTTCGATGGATGACGAAGAGAAACAACCCCGAAGACCTTCCATGTGCGAGACGCCAACTCTGAAAGATTCCGCAGTAAAAAATATTTGAAATTTCCGAATCCAGTACGCAAAAATGTAGAAAAAGGAGAGTTTGGGAGGATATTTGGAGGACATTAAAGTAAGCCTTCCAAAGGAGTTCTGTGGCAAAAATATACTTCAACGGTAAGGGACGGGCAATTTCACACAACTTTCTCGATGCTGTCAGAATTTCCAGAAAAAAGAAAATGGAAATTTGCTCGGAAAGAATTTTAGGAGACTGTGAACGACGCGTATCAAGAAAATCAAATCAGTTAAACAGGATCCTCTATTAACTGAGCGGCTGCTCCAACAATTGAACTACCTATATATTGTTAAAAAACAGTGAGTGATTGTAAATTTTTGCCGAAAGAAAATCAAAAGATATCGGAGAAATCGTGATTTACTCAGCTGGTGGTAGCATGCTATCGTCTAAATTCATCCGATCAGTGAGTGCTATCGGCGCCCAACACCTTAAATTAAAATAGAATGCTAAACTCTCACCTAAAATGATTAAAGCGGAAAATTTTCCTGTGCGGGAGCAAATGAAAAAAATGCAATACTTGATCATAACGGATCAAGGCGGACAACTTTCTTCTTGATAAATAGTTCGCGACGGTCAAAGTATTCGGTCTCTCTGTACGCTTTAGATCTACTACATGTTGAATTTGCTTCGTACAAAGAATTAAAACTTTCTTAATACAGAAATTAAGTTAACATGCATAATTGATATTAAATTCAATTACTGTGCTTCCTTGTATTGAATTACATCAATTACTTCCGGGCTAACGCTTGTAAACTCCATACCCGATAGGTTATGCAATCCCTCAATTCGAATCCAATCAGTGAGTAGTTCTCCCCTCTTAGGAGAAAATTATTGATCACAAACCGTCGTAACTATTCTGGTTAACAGGAGTCGGTGAACCATGATTAAAACAGACCGACTAAACTATCACAAACAAATATCAAGGAAACTGTTTGCGCGCAGAAGCTAAAATCAAAAATGACGGAATGTCGTCGAAATGCAGCGTAAAGGAACTTATAACCTGAGTAATTAATCCTCCGAGAAAGAATAACACCAACTGGAAAGTTCCATTCAGAACTTCGTCAACCATGCAAAGCGGTCCTTTTTCCCGGTGATATTACGATCAATCCTCAGTCGGGTGAAGACACAAACCGGTTTCCATCCTAAAAAAATCTTCGATAACGACTGAATGAAGAAAGAAAAGCTATATCCTATCGCGCATTCCATTAAAAACGGGCGTGCAGCGTCATGAGATACCATCGCCAAGAACAAGGGCGTTGGGTCTTCACAATTAAGCCTTACTGGACCTTGCAATTCATTCAACGAATAAATTGGTCGGGTGTTAACATTCGCCGTACTTAACGATCGATGAAAATTATCCATCTCAATCGTTCACACGCCATTTTAACTATAGAAAGAAAAACTTATTCTTCAGTGCTGTGAATCTCATTGCATCTGCGAAAAGATTTTAAAAATTCACAGGAATGAAGATAGAACGGTTGAAGGTTTCAAATTCTACTAAGTACTACTAATTCATATCAGCAGAAAACATAAGCGTTTAGCAATCCGCGTACAATACAGCATGCATAACGAATAAAATAACCCTTTACTTGAAAAATCACTGTAGGTACCCACAAGGTATGTACTATTTAACCGCGAAAATTAATTACAATCAGATAGCTGTACGATTCAATTTGGTTTACAATGCGACAGAAAACGGTACTAATATCTATCAATGTAGGCGGTACATATTCTGCGACATTGAAAACTTTTTGGATTTAAACGAGAATGACTTCGACGATTCTTAACACGTCGACTCCCGTGGGCGTTGCCTAGTTCATTTATTTATTTGCCACACCCCTTCTTACTGCCGCTACCTCTCTCTTCCCAGTTATTTGTAACACCAGCAGGCAGCTTCTCCCAAGCTATTAGCAACAAAACGGTCTGTTACATATTTCCCTGGAGCGTGCAACCTATTTTATTTTATATACATTCGCATTAGAATAAATAATAATATTAAATCGATCTATCACTCTTAAAGTACTAAATTTTAGTAGAAACGTGAAAAATGTCAACATAACTGGGACTCGAACCTAGTTTTATGAAAATAAAATGAGAAATAACGTGTTTCCACCTCTATCCGGACAGATTATCTAGCCACTAAACCACCAACACAATTCCACACAATTAAGGAATTCTTTAGTGTGCATGGCAAGCGAGCTAGGAAAGTGGGGGACTTGGGTTCGAGTCCCAGTTAATATCATCCGTTTCACCTTGGGTTTTAAACCGCGCGGCCTTCCTATGTAAATTACCTTTCCCTGATCCTCATTAATTTTTGTTTAAATACGAAAATAACTCCAAATATACGGTAAGAAATACAACCAAACCTCCGATCTTTTCTAATGAAAACGACACCCGATCTTTGATGCTAGACCTTGTATATTGAGTAAAATACTATTATGACCCCCGAGAAATACAGATCTTAATTCTGTTGTGATATGCATGACGAAAGAAACATGAGGGTGGAGCAGATTATCACAACTTAACCGTATAAAATATGGATCTTCAACGGAACATAGCATGACGAGAGATGAAAAAATTGATTCTTAAGTCATGACCTTTGAAAAGAAGATAAATCTTCGAGGAAGAGACCAGTTTCAGGTCAACAAGGAAAAATGGATGACTGTGAAAGACCGTCAAAGCAGAAATGGCAACTGGTTCGTCAGGTTTTTATAAGCCGTAGTCAAATAATGACTCTTTCACGAGGTAGTATTAAATTATTTACGCGCTGAAGGCGATATTTTAATTTAGAGGCAAAAACGACAGAACAAAGTCAGTAAAACATGTATATGATTTATGAAATTTGATGATACGCTCCAAGAACGTTAAATAGTAAAAGATGTGCAGTTTAATGCTACCCTTGGTGGAATTTTATGATTAAAATAAAAAACCGTGTGATTTATAAGTCTGGTAAACTTTATAAACACATTGAAAATAATATACCAGACGTTTAGGGCCGGCCCAAACAAACAATCGAACGAAACATCGCATGGGGCAGCAAGATTGTGGGGGTGAAGATCTGGATTAGCGCGATAACAGCTTGTTCTGCAGCACTGACACCTGACAAAAATCAGGATTTATGCCATATTTAGAGAACGTGAAAAACACTCGAAGGTGTGTGTTTTAAAGATAACGGTCGGTAACGAGTCAAAAGGGGGATAGCAAAATCCTTCTTAAATCTACGAATCCTTACAAACATTCACAAAGGTGTTGTCAGCTACATAGCAGAACGCGAATTTCACTTCTCTTTCATTGTGTGATACAATCGTTTAATTTTCATAAAAAAAGCTTTAATATTCGGATCGTTTATATCTCAATATCCTTTACCTGCGATAGCATACGAGAGGCTCGTCGCTTGGGTACCCAAGATCGCTTGGGCCGTTACTCCAGGCATACCTAGCACATTAAAAGCTTTATGAATGCATTGTAAAAACTTGCTCGCGGATGATTTAAAAGCAAGAGATAACCGCCCATAGAAATCTACGTACGGACAAACGCAAGTTTCCGAGACCGAATGAAATCCAGAAAAACATACAGCGCCCCTCACAAAAAATCATCCACCGAATTCGATAACAGAGATGCCAATGAACGCTCTGCAACTAATACGAGCATTTTAATACGAATTTTTCAAACCTCGGAATCCTTTTCCCTGCGGCGAAGATCCGTTCTCAAACGAAATGGGTCAAACGAAACGGGCAGAAAGCCATTCATGAGGATACGCACTGGTCCATGGCCATGGGCAGTTCGCGGAGCTCTTTCTCACCCTTCAAAGTTGCACTAAAATTTGATTCGTCGCAACCTATAAAGGCGGAATAGTGCAAACGTGAGCCCGATAGAGAGGATTAGTAAGGCGGGCGCTAGGGCGCCGCTGTCTAAAACGTCCTAATTAAATTTCCCGGAGGCGATAAAAATTTCACGGTCCTATGAAGCGGGGAATGGAGAGGTTTCCGAGTGGCTACGCGCTGTGGTACGGGACATTTTTTCCTACAGGAACCCGAGAAGAAATCGGGAAATCCCATTCGATCTGACGAATCCGATGACTAGTGACACGAGCGTCTGACTGGTTGGCTCACCGTGCTCTTTAAACACCTTAAATTGGGGGGGATGGTACAAAAGTACAAAAAAGACCAATTAGTAATTCGATTAAAACAAAAATATAAAGAAAAAGAACTAGAGGAAAAGTATATAATCTTCATTAATAGCTTAACAATTACTCACATCTCAACTTACAATTTGCCTCGATCTTCAGCTTCTATTGCTACCCGATTCTCAGTCTGTTTGGTGTAAGATTTCTAGGGTAAAGACAAGGTAAAGAGAAGTTTGAAGAACCAACGATGTCTGTCGACAGACTGACAAGGCGGAGAACAAGACGAAAACAGACTCCAAAGCACCGTAACAATTGGGCAGATGAACTGCACTGTAGAAGTTTGTAAAAACACGTGAGGTACCGGGATAATGTAACTGATGAGCCTTATAGAGAGTTCGCCTATTCTTGAGGTTTGATCTACGTACTTTTAGTAATGCCTCCCGTGAAGATCAAACTCGTTGGGTACTAATAGAGTCTAGAGACAACTTAAACAAAATTAAAGCTACTGAGTTATGACTAATGGTGGATAGTGGGCTTGACTAAGGACACTCCTTAATGAACGCTACATAAGACGGATAGATGGAATCATTTCGCTGCACGTGGACTTTCTCCACTCATAGTTTTACGGTTCAGTGAAAAAAGGAAGAGCTTCCTCACTCCTCGTCTAGCCTAACAAACCAAGTTCCCCCTCCATAAGTATTGATAGGTAATGGTGGAGTAGATGTACAAACACGCATCCTTGCTGAATGACGTGCAGACAACAAAAAAGAAAGTTGCACAAACGATCTCAATATTTCAAACACGCTAAAGATAATACAGTCACCACAGATATTAATGAACATTGATGGTATCATTTCCATTTCTTTGGGGCATAACTAAAATTTACAAAACGTTAGTCAGCTGCAACTTTGGTCGCGTCTGTTGTGTGTTCTACAATCAGGTCCTTCGGTCGCATCTTTCCTACTCACGGGAAATTTGACCAAACATTCTGCCGCAATATATATCCAATTTTTTCTGAATTTCCGAATTTTAGAAAAGAGATCAAAAATAGAAAATATGCCCAGTGACCAGAAATTTAACAGTAGGAGAGGATAAAGAACAAGTTTAGATATGCGTGCAATCAAATGAGCGCCCATCACTGATTCCTAAAGAGGCACTTTCCCAGATTTCCCTTCACCACTAACTTCCTAGAAAATCGTTCGATTATGTATTAAATCGCCGAACTTGGCAAGACCCAAGGTAAATATTGTACGTAACTTAATCCATTACTGAATTTTCCTTTCTGCTACTTCAACATAAAATAAAAATTAATAATTTTGAGAAAGCTACAGTTTTAAGCACAATTCAGCAAAAACTCTGTTATTCAAGGGAGTCTAAGAATACGATAAAAATCACGCCAGGTGTTGATAGGACGAATCAGTCTTTACGTAATGTCTTTCCATTTCTGATTGCAATAGATAGAAATATTACCATTCCGTGTTTTCACCTTTGAAAATTTTCTGCTAACGACCCTCTTTGGAATGTGTTGCTTTGTGTTCCATAAAACAGGTAAATACCTGTTCAATTATTACTCCGATATTTCTGTAGAGGCCCACAATCTTAGTGCCTCCAGTACTCAAAATATAGTATGGCAGGTGAAATTGCCCTCAGCACATTTTTTAATCGAAAACTACGCGAAGAAAACCTATGAACTCCTGGAAGCTTAAAGGGCGGATTTACACCGACTTTTCTCATTCCAATCTTCCGAATGCGAGCTTGGCTGATGTCGGTCACTCGACCACCTGTTTCTTCCATTATATTTCCGATTTCTCTTTTGAGGAAGAAACTCCCGCAAAAAAGCGTTTAATCTCTTAATTATCCCCGCAGTTGTCCTAGCAAATTCACGTATGAACCATAATTGTTGCCGGCTGGCTATTCTCTTCCAGGAGTATATAAGGAGATATTGACATTAATTTTTAGTAATTCGAACCCCGCGATCTTTCTAATCAACTACGTCACAACGGCAAAAAAACGACAACATGAAAGAAAATGGTTTGTGAGCTTATAGAACATCACTTAAAAAGAATCTAAATATCGAATAATAATAATAAAATCCGCTATCATCCGAACGAACACCTGAGTATTATTAGTATTCAGTTACTTTGGCCTTCACTTCGTAGAACATCATATCACAAGATCAAAAACAAACCATGTCTTTACATACTAGACAAAGTTTGTTTTTAATCTTGTATTATTATCATTATTATTAACTGCTATTATTTCTTCAATTCTCCATTTTTCTTTCCTTTTAAGAACATCCTCTTATCGAAGACGAGTGGGAAAATCCGGAGAGATACGTCTCCTATCTATGAAAAGAGCTGGGTAAACGTTTTCGGAATTCTAGATAATAATTTATTGTAACAGGAAAATGGCCATTAAAAGTATTTTTGGTGTTTTCAAAATTTAAAGCACCGAATCCTTAATCTGGGAGGACTAACTTGCGATGCTGGTTAGCCATGTGGATAGCGCGTTCGTCTTTAATCGGTCCCGGGTTTGATTTCTGATTGGGGCCCATATGTGCGAAATTAGATGTAAAAAAACTTTTAACAACACTACTACTACAAAAACCAATTCTTACTCTTCCGCATACTTCTGGACTGAGCAACGATAGCTGGCGATTTCATATTGTCAATACCATTATCAAGCAGCAACGAATGTTTCGAGAAATTTAAGACAAGCCTCTCAAGGCCAGGAAAAGACAGGTTCAACTCGGAAATTTATTTCCACAAAACTGTTACGGGATATACAAACACGCGAAACATTTCAGATTCGTATTTTTCCCTCTTCCATTGAATTCTGACGCTTGGTATACCAAGCTTATAGGTGCACTATACTGCGTCTTTTCTTCGCTTCTTTTTTTGGCTTTCGATACACTTCATGAAATATAGCCAACTTCGATTGAAATCTTCCTTCCAAAGTGAAAATATGTTCAAGTCTAATATGACATACGCAAATCAAATACACTAATCCAACAATGGACCCCTGGTGACGTCAGTGGAATCTTTGATACTGATTTATTCTACCATAGCCTAATTAGAGGAAAACGAAGGAGGCATATTAACCATTCTTCAAAACATCAAAGAACGGCTTTATATCTCCCTGAAGTTTTAAGCGAGAAATGTTCTACATCAATTCAAACAAACACGTAATTCTTTAGACTATGTCTTAACTTTCATGCACGAAAATGGGCAACATTTTCTTGTTCACAAAGTTTTTCTCTGTTTACATCCACGATATATATCCTCACTAATGAATCCTTACGCCCTTCTAAAGATAAATACACTACTGTTCCAACCTTATTCACAATAAAAACCACTCTAAGAAACGAACTGGATGGAAGTAGATTTTACTCTATGTGATAAAGGTGTAATTTGTTGAACGACCGTTCTCCGGCACTAGATGCTACTGTTTCAACCTTATTCAAAATAAAAACCAATCTAAGAAACGAACTGGATGGAAGTAGATTTTACTCTATGTGATAAAGGCGTAATTTGTTGAACGACCGTTCTCCGGCTCATATTCTTTAAACCCCACCTCATTCACCAAAATTCCTATACCTAAAGCGTCTCTATCAAGGACAGACTACCACGAGAAGCAAGAAAAAAACATCGCAACGGAGTGACCCTGCGGATATTATGATAAAATACGCTTTTTGACGCATACGCATTTTAAAACTCCGCCAAAATATCACAAGCCTCTTCCATGGCAGCAAGATTGGCTGGTCAATAATACTGCAGCGAGAAACCTCTGCTATCTTCCTATGCATATATATGTTTGAAAAAAGACCTCTAAGGCCGCGAGTGGAAAGGGGTGGACTGCCCGCCCTCAACCGGTAAACTTGCCGAAAACCGGGCCGTGACTTGATTACGCCTCTGTACCACCTTCCCTTTCTTCTGAAGGGTGAGAGGACGGCGGGAAAGAGGAGGGAAGGTATGAGAGCGGCCGGACAGCTTTCACGATGTAAATGCCAAACCATCCACGATGAGAATTATGAGAAAATATGAAGAGAGGGGAATTTAGACAAGTGAGTTTGACGAACAACTTCGGCCCAAACTCAAGATTCGCTGAGGAATCCTAACACGTCAAACACACCGTATAAATGAAGTAAATTTGAGCATGATACATAATTAGTAGACGTGTTTCCCGCTGGGGCAAATTACTGACGTTCCTGAAGACTTCTGGCCCGGGTTTGATCATGGTGGGATCCCAATTTCCCACGAAGGGTTTGCAGGATTTACATCTACAGAAATACCCTGCGAGCCGCCTCTAGGCGTGTCACAGGGGGGATGAAGGATATCCATCCATAAAACTAACCGCGACTGTAAATTGCCGTTATCACAATCTACGGATGATACCGAGGTCCTGTAGAACTCCATACAAAATTAAAAATTCGTTGTAGTAAATTGTTTATCAGTTTTTATCAACATCAGTCAACCTAAGCTCTGCATCGACCAGATATTACAGAAAACGAAACAAAAAAATACACACTAAAAATAAACAAGACTATTTTTCGTAAAAACTCAACACTCATATACGTGTATTCTTTAACACCGTAATGATTTTCTCGAGTTCTGGAAAAACAAATGAAGGAAAGTTTTACATAGACAGTACCACCACAACAAAACTATCTCCTGTGACCGCTCTTGCCTTGAAAATGTTTTTAATGGGAGAAAATCTAAGAACCCAAAACTTTCTTCGATGCGGAATCGATGGGAAAGCTCATTAGGAGATATCTACTGAAATTTTGAAGATGAAAATGTGATAAGATGTAGGAATGGGGTGACATGACTAAATATGTAATCCGCAAGGTATGGAAGATAATGATCAACACAACAGTACACCTTTGGGAAATTTCTTAGCTACAACTAATTTAAGGCTAATCTTTCAAATATTTCCGAGATTAGATTCGAAATTAACTTCCGGATTCGTTGCACCATAAAAACAAAGTGTTTCTTGATTCTCCAACTATATTTTAATACCACTATATGACAATCTGCTAGTAATTCCTCGTTATTATTGATGCGCATGAATAAATGCCATGATACAAATATCTGAATTCGGCCCTAGGGATCCATGTAAAAGCAGAAGCAAAGGAACAAAAGTGATTCTTCCGTTAATTACCAAAAGGAACTGCAGAGTGGAAGAGTAGATCAAGAAACAAGCACGTAACAGAGCCAGGTAGCAGATTAAAGATGGGAGATGAACACTTAAAGAAGATAACAGAGAGCAACCCTGCGAAGGTAATGTGGGAATTAATCCACAGTTTCCGGTACTGTTTCCAATGAGATGATTATTACGTAGAACTTTCCAGGCCGGAATGTAATTGTACTAGCCTCGATTTTAAAATTCCAATCTGCAGTTAACTTCAGCGTACTAAAACGTGCTTGATCAAATGGGGTTCGAACTCAGGACCTCGATGTAGTGAGGCTGACCAACTATCCATCATCTGAAACAGTTTCGGATAAAAACTTTTTAAATCCGTAGCATATGTAAAACCTCTGTAAATGAAAGTTAATTTGAGAAAAGGATGAACATAAGTACATGTGAATTAAGATATCACTCCTATGCCGTAACATCGGCTTTTCGTAGTTAAAATTTACGATTTTACGGCTTAGGGGCGTCTTCTTGCGACTGAGTTTGCCGTGTCTCCTTTATCAGTAACAGATTAATGTTTTAAGGTATGACCTGTGATGGAGTCTTTAGATCTGTTGTTAATACAGCATTATGTTGGAATAGTACGTGGATTGTCTAGGCTAAAAAGACCTCTACCTGGTATTTGTTTGAGTATACATAGCAAATTCATTTTCATTGCCTCATGGAAGTTCAAATAGATTCTACGATATCTGTGAATTACCTTTATTTATCAGGGTAATTCACGATCGTAATTGTGTGTAATCCTGAAATTTAAATTATATGACTCTATAACATTACTGTGCTTTACACATGGTAATTTCTATAAAATAGGACGAAGAAGTGGGATATTTTTGTTACTATGAATAAATTTTGAAATAATTCCAATAGTTTATTGCAATTTTCTACATCTTTTCACTCTCAACTTATTATATAATTTTGGCCCGAACTTTTGTACCAATAAGGTTCTATACGCGGACACAAGGCCAATTGGTTGTTAACCATCTGCAGGGTAATGCATAACAGTAACAAAAGTTAAAAGATGTAATAAAGCATGAAGAACCCTTCTTCGTTGGGAGCGGTCCTCCACCAACAGTCACGAAGAGATCTTTATCTTCGGCACTTAGGGGACGTTACGGACTTTGACTCAGCGTGGTTCAATCGAGGAAAGTCGATCAACAGCGAAAACTGAATGAGGCGGGCATTACTTCGACCAAACAAACGTGGCGGATCCAAAGGGGGGCAGGGGAGGGGGCGGTCCGGCATTTAAGTGAGTACGGATCCGACAAATGCCAAGTCGATAGTCGCACGGAGGGTGAAAGTTGTTCCACTGGATCGGTAGATAGAGGAATGAGAAAGACAGTATGGTTAACGGTAGGATTCTTTCGAGCTATGAATTCTGAACACGTTCTCGATCTCATAATCTTGCACGAAGTATTTTCTTCCTTTGTTCTATAAATAAAGGATCAAACGAGAACTTTGAAATTAATTCATTTGTCCACCATTCCCGGAAAGAACGTCAAGAAAATCCTGACCACGCCGAGAAGTATTCATAAAAAAAATAAGAGCCTCATAATAAGGAAAGAATTATTTAACCACTAAATCAATTATCCTTTTATTCAATCGCTTTAGATTATCTCTTGAAATTTTCTATTTTAATTATTAATGTTGTACATTTTTAAAATTCGCAGATTTCTCTTTAATCATAGTAAATTTGTATACTTAACTTCTCAAACTAAAATACCTACAGTATTTCTCATATTTACCTTTCCGTACTCATACTTATTGTATTTGTAGAATGTAAATTAATATTGAAATGTGTATTTGTCCTTGCATGATTTTTCACAAAAAATAATAAATTATTATTAAGAATTTCCCTTACAGGACAAGTTACTGAATACGAATCGCATATTAAGTAAAATTTACCTCAAAGAACTGTAGAGTGCAAGACCTGGGTCTGAGCCACAGTCTAATCAACATTTTCACTCTCATATATCCTAGTTTATATTACTCCAGGCTTGCAAACTCTCCAGTAAAGAACTACCTCAAGAAATATGACAATTGTAATATCCCTAATTTGAACCATTAACGATTTTACAATGGTGCTAAAATAAAACCGTACATTTCATAAGAACAATTCACAGTATCATCTTATCTTGAACATGATCACAAATAAGTGGTGCTAATGAGCACTCCTTATACCTGATTTACTGAAAGTAATAATTCAGAATAAAACCAAAATGTAAATAAAATCTCTTCAATACAACATCTCAAACATAATTATAACTACATAAAATTAAATGAAAGAGAATGCAAAGCAATGATGAGTAATTAAAGTAAAATCAGTTATGGATGACTTGCCAAATAGTGAAAGCTCTGTAATTCCTTTGAGGTGAACATTATCTGATCAGGCAAATTTCTAGATTAACCAAAACAAGTAATAGATACAGATCAAATGATAGATGTATGTCTAGCAAGAATTTTAATCACCACTAACTGATTCCCGATGGAACATGTAACATAGGTAATTGAGAAATTTCTAATTACTTAAAATGCGTAAATTTATCGTACACCCGAGGGCACAATGACATTTGTCACAATCTCTGTACGTATGAGAGAGAGAAAAAAAAGGCTCACCAGACAGAAAGACAAATCTGTTTTCATCTAGGTAAATCCCAAAAATATTATTATTAGGCAAATCAAAGATGAATAGTAGTAGTATTGTTAAAAGTGCTTCGACAGCTTAGGTCATTTCGCACATGGTCTCCCACCGGGAATCGAACCCGGAACCGCTTTCACCGAAGTCGAACGCGTTGCCCACTTGGCTATCCGGGAGACCAAAGATGAATAATCGATAACTATGTCAACCTTAGAAGGGTGTGTGTTGGCAACCACTGACATAGCACATCAGTATGAAGGCAATATTAATGTAAGTTTCTCTGATTTTTTCCCCAAATCTAAAATTAAAACAATTTCCTAATATTTACATTCTTGCAAACTAAAGCATTAGTAATATCTATGAAAAGAAAACATTTCATTGAGATGTTCAAGCTAATATTTATGAAAAAGATATGCCATCCTGGGCCTGTACTATGAAAAACTAGAAAAAAACAGCACATCCTGCTTAGCAACGAAAACAGCTAAGTTACTTTATTTTGAAATTCTGAGTATAAATTCTCAGAAATCTTTGGATATTTGAGGTCTAAATAATTATTAGAGCTTGCTTAATGGCTGAGATAACCATCATCCTTGCTACATGGACATCATTCCAAAATTTCTTTACATTACAACAGGGATTACATAAAGGATAATATTCATAAATAGTAATACATAATGTAAAATTACATATTCGTGTGAAACAAAAATTTAAATTAACATTGATAACAGAGAGGTTAAAAATGCTGTAAATCTATAATTCCCAGTACGTATCTTTGAGTTTATTAACTGGGGTAATTAAGGGTTAAATTACTTTTCGAGAAGGGACACTGATAAGGAACTTAATAACTCAAATACACTTATATGGATGAATAAATCTGTCAATTACTGCATGCTCAACTAGCAATTTTACCTAACAATATGTTCATTCAAATTGACTTATTCACAAGCAAACAGTTATAATTGCCATTAAAACATAATGTTTGTCACCAAGGGGTAAACAACAAGACAGTATCAACAAACTGAAAATGTTCACCTGTACACACGGAATCAAAGAAATAGGATGTGATTTGTTCAAAATACGAACACATTTTGCCTCAAAACTTCGCAGGCAGAAGCCTGTTTCTTGTAGAATCAAAAATGTCCACAACAAATAAAGACCACCAGGCACGAAAGTCTAATCTTAGGCCAAAATGATGAAAACTGAAGCTCTAATATATCAACTCATTTGATAAGATACCTACTTAATAGATGTTACTATTAAAGAACACAAATCCGCAGTTTAAGTAGAGATACATCCTAATACGAGCACATTCTCTTCGTTGCTATTACAGAATCATTTGCAGCCAATTCCATTAAAACCTTTTTAGTGCAAGCTGTAACAACAGAACTTTATAAAAAATATTCAGTTACTTCAGTATGTCACACTCTCCAAATTTGCTAGCCGACACGCCTCAATAGGAATGTTTCGTTTAGAGCAGCACACAAAACAGGATCCAAATGAAAAATACCATGTCACAAAATTTTTGGGTAGCAGAGGGCCTTATCCTTGATGATATAATAGATTTTTGGTTTGATGACCTCCATTCTTTCCAAGAATATCAGCCTACGAATAAAAACGAAATTAGAAGACTTGACAAGGAATACGAAATTCTATACAGACCAACTTTTAGCTGTCAACCCAAGAAATGTATGAACAAAACGATAGTATTTGGTATAAAAGTGACATCACTAATGTAGAGACATCCTTTTAACGGCAAATGAGAAAATACTAGCCATCTCTATCGACTCACTGAATCAACAATAACACCAATCACCCATATGTCCGAAGAGAAGAAATCAACTTGTCGAGGAATTCAACATTAACATTTCCAAATTTTACGTCTCTATAATAAACTCACAAAAAGAAAAAGCAGCATGCGGTGAGCTTATTTTTACAATTTTTATTATTGATGATTGAAAACTTCATGCCTTATGACGAGGAACGTATAAAACTTCGGGATACATAAGACCACCAAATGAATGGCATATGGTAATTAATGACTAATCGTTCGTAATCACTTTTAAGATGTGACATCAGCTAGCAAACCTGCAAAATAACAACCCACAACTCATGAAATTTAATTACTCAAATGGCCACTCAGCAACCAACATTAAGTTCACACAAACAATATAACCTAGCATACGGTTGCCTATCAACGTGATTATCACTGATGAGCACCACAAAAAAATTGAAAATCATTCCACAGCGACGGACAACAATGAGAACTTGTTGCAGAATTCACACAGCATCAACCACAGACGATGCAACGACTATGAATATCTAATTCACTTCAAGTAACTGCCGAAACTAATAAACATCTTCGCCAAACTGAGATCAACAATAATATGGCTGTTGAAGAAAACTTTCCTGTGATAACACGAAACTCACAAAACGATTTCAACGAAGGACAATCACATAGTTATAATAATAAGTATCAAATCTTTACAATGCAAAATGATAAACAAACAAAGCATGCTATTTATCATAAGAATTGGAAAGAATCCATGGCGGAATGTAAAACTTACCGGTTGTTGTTGCCCGCGATTCGGTTCTTACATGCTGATTTCCATTAAGCAATTACTTACTTCCTAAGTCAGCCACAATAACATGACTTGTTAAAAGGATACGGTCCATTAATGCGTTGTTGGTATGGTTGTGCTTGTCCACTCTGGTGTTTTCCCTTCGGTAAGTTCATGGCAACGTGTGTTGTAATGAGTTTGGAGTCCTCATAGAAGGACCTTTCGTTTCGTTACGTTATCTTCGAAAATCACCTGCAAAAGGTAAAAATATTGCTGTAGTTAAACACAACAAGCATAGAACTAATCATGATAAAATAGTTGAATGCGTAAAAACGTTACTAATTGTAGATGAAATAAGATATTTTCCATTAGTCAAAACTACCAGCACCTTTCTTGTTCTCAAGGAGATTGCTTCGTATGTTTCCGTGACTCATTCGGGTGTTGCCGTTGGGTTAAAGGTCGTGAAATGGCGGTTAGTAGAAAGTAAGGAAATAAAATATATTTTCCGAAATTTAATAATTATTTCAATTGTTTTATTCTCTTATCTCATTTCTAAATTGTTTAAATTTTAATAATGCAAAATGTTTGGACCTTTTGCCCTTGCACGTAGGACATGCTTCTTAACGCCGCTTACGACATCTACCACTCCAATCACAAACTGAGAAGCGGGAATCGACTGTTTGAACAAACTGTAAAGTATAGGTTATTGTGCTAACTTTCCAAGATTTTTACATTGATAGTTCAAGATATTCTTGCAGAGGTGAAAATTAAATTCAAGATATATATCCTATTTATGCTTGAAGATGAAACAATTAATGTGTAATTACTGAAAAACGGACGTCGAAATTCATCTGTCATCCGACTGGTGATGGTGTTTACTGTTTATCCAGATACATTGTGTACGAAATATTTTGGAGTTGGGAATGGCATCTAGAGGCAAAGTTGAAACAGAAAAACTAAAACAAAACCTGGAAAGTCAGTTGGATAGATTGGTTCAACAATTATCAGACTTAGAGGCATGTAAAGATGAAATGACATCCGAAGAGTATGAGGAATCCCGGGAAGAGACTATTGAGCAGTTAAAAGAATTCAATGAAAGCTTGTCCAAAATAATATCAGGGGACATGACCCTAGTGGATCATCTCAGTGCCATGCAGCTGGTAAATATGGACCGTAGTACCCGTTTCAAGCAATAGAAAATGTAAGCCATGAATTTCATGATAGTAATTTTTTTGCTAGGCAACTCAAGCAGCTATTAGTGCGGCGTTTAAAACTCCGTCTGTGATCAAAATGTTTGCTGCCGGTCAACCTAGTCAATTAAGGCAACGGCTTGCAGAAGTGGAAAGGGATATGAAATTGGGGAAACAAGCACCGACAGATTTGAATACTGAAAAGGTTTGGAACTCACGTAACCTCCAAGGAGTGAAAAATCAAACCTAGCCCTATTATCTTAGTTCTTTTATTTCCTTATATATTTAAAGTTTTAAAGGGTTAGAAATATATGACTGGCTTCTTATTTCAGGCGGAAATTTTGAATGCTTTACGCCAGCTTGGCGAAACTCTGAAACCAGCAGAGCTCCAGTTTTTACAATTGCATTCCGTCATGAAAACAGAATTTGTGTCTGTGGCCGATGACACTGGTATCTCATATTTTATCATATATATTTAGTTAGTTTTATATACATGATTGTGCTTTCTTAAGAATCTATAAGAAACTAGTTCGCTGTTTTTTTAAATATTTTTTTAATTCTACTAATCGTTATTCCTCGATTTCCAGATTCTGGGGAGAAAGCTCTAGCCATGGCAGGCCTCAAATGATATGGGTAAAAATATTATTAATTTAAAAAAACATTACTGATATAATGTCCTATTTTTTAACATGTAAAATGTTAAATGTTTTTTATTAAACGCGTTAAAAGCTTTTGACGGAAACTTTTATGGATGTTACCTCAATAATTATTCGTAGATTTTTGCCTTAACTTGCTGCAGCTCATTGACAACAAAGTAATAAAGCGTCCAAATTTCGTAATACAATGAAAGAATACAACAGATTTTTTTTAATGAAGCATGTTATTCCAAAAAGAAATAAGAAAGAAAAACGCATTTTCACAAAAATTTCTCTAATTAGATAATAATTATGATAACTCTCATTGAAGAGCGTAATTAGTTTCGTATTTCTTGAAACGTTCCTTACATACGAACATTTCCTACTTTCTTGGCCGTAAATTGAAATCGCCATAATGAACGGAGATCAAGCGAAAACACTTCTTTGCGACAAGTAACACCTTGCCAGACGGTTGAAGTCAGTTTAAGCAGTGACGAAAACTACAATTTCTGGCAGTCTTAAATTTAAGCAAATGATGTGCAACTTTTATCTGAGTATCGATACTATGTCCTGCCTTTATTTTAAAACTGGTATTTAATTATCTTCAACTCTGAATAGCTTTCAATTTTTCCATCTTCACATATAATTTCCAAGGGATTGGGAGTAACTTTTTGGTGTTTTATGACTGGCGAAATAAGACACTTTTCATAAGACTATTTTCAAAGAAAACTAAACCAGTTTTATTGTAATTTAGCAAAATGTACGGAGGTATTTCGCTATGTTATGTGTTTTAGTTTTCTTTGAAAGTTTGAGTTTAGCCGTATTTCTATTTTCCATCATTTATTTGCCTTCCTTTGAGAGTTAGAACAATTTGTACAATGATAAGCGTATGGCTATGGGGCTATTCCTAATGATGCTAAAATCCGAGTGATACATGTAAGAAACAAATTATGCCAGCAAAATACAATGCAATGGTGAATTGGTTAAAGCTTGAAGACATTTAATTCTACTTAACAGACATGCTGAAGTGAATATTAGTTTGGCCAGGCTCACTCACTCACTCAGGCTCACTGAAGATCAATGAGATGATAGCATAAAGCTTTAGTTTTGTTATGTTTCTCGTTCTATCAATTCCATTTATCAAACATAGAGCAAGGTCAGTAGTATTTATGAAGGTGCCTTGACAGCTAAGGTCATTTTACACCTTCTCAGTATCCCAGGGATTTTCTAAATTTTCCTAGCAAAAGAAAAGTATAATTTACTTTTCAGTCATGCAGGGTCATATTGAAATATTAAAAAGTAAAATAAATTTTACATATTAGCTCTTGAAAAGATAAAAAGTACAAAATAAATGTAAAGTTGTCCAAATCCTCACATTTTTTGGAAAAGTCTAGTCTCGATAAAGGAAATAACTTTGTTCATCAGTAAGAATTTCTTTCAGTGCCCGTCTCCAAATATTTTCTGCGTTGACTGATGTAATTCTGGCATTCAGTGAGTATATGTTTTATAGTCAGGAGAGAGTTATACTTCTCACATTGAGGGGGTACTCTGGGATTAGTAAAGAGGCATGAGTGCATTATTGCACTATGTCCTATCATCATTGTGATAGAGGAGTTCCAGGTCTTGACATCCTGCTTGCTCGCTGCTTGTTTCCTGTAATTGAGGCCCAGTGCTTTTCCCAGTCTTTGAGGGCAATACCTTTGAACGGAGATTTCAGGTCCCCTGAAGCTAATGCTTCGCAGCATATGGTAGGCTTTCTCATGGCATCTTTTGCTGCCTTATCTGCTGCCTCATTTCCTTCTATGTTCATGTGCCCAGGGGTCCAAAGAAATTTTACTTAGAACCCTCCCTCAATTAGACTACTTGACAGATATTGCACTTCCTGGATGACTTGGTGTACAGGATCATAGCAGGTGATAGCCTTAAGTGCCCTTATTGAGTCTGAGCAGATGAGGATGGGTAGATCTTGATTCTGGGAGTATTCTAGTGCCAGCTTGATGGACATTAACTGAGCCGTGAATATGCTACACATTGGATGATGCTTAATCTTGTGCGACAGGTTTGATCCAACACAGTGCTTGCACAGCCTGCCTCGGATTTTGATCCATCTGTACAGATAATATTAAAACCAGTAAATTCTGATATAGCTAATAAAAAGTTGGACCGTAGTTCATCAGGGCCTTTGGTCTAGTAGCCAATCTGAATGAGACATCAGGCATAACATTTTCCAGGGTGGTTTGCTGGATGTCAATGCATGCATGATTAAAAATTTGTGGGCCCGCACCGCTAGTGGCTGTATTGCACAAGGTCTTTTATTAAAAACGCTTAATAAATTATTATTAAAAACATATTTTAAACATGGGTGTATAAGTAAAGATAAAACCTTCCTGACATTATTGCACATCAGGTTGTTTCTACTGATTTCCAATGGTGCTTCTCCTGCATCGCTGTAGATGCTAACTACAGGGCTAGTTTGAAAATCACCAGTTGCCAATAGGGAGGGACAAGGCAGATAGAGCAAGTTTTAAAGTCACTGAACTGAAAATATCAAGAAAAATTGTTGAAGATATGATGAAAAACTAATTTTGTCATGGTTTTGCCAATTATTATCCATAAATTGTCAAAGTCATAATAATTAAAAGATATGTAATCATAACATAACACGTAAAATACAATAAGCTTTGCTTAATTACTAGAACAGGATTTAAGATAAACATCCTTTTCAAGTTGGAAGAAAAGTGGCTACTCTTCGGGTAATAATTGAAATATGAAAGTCAGGGAGCTCCAGGAAATGTGGGAAGGATGTAAAGGCAGATGATAAACCACAGTAGAGATTAAAAAATGGGAATAGAAAAGTAAAAATGTACTTATTTGATGGATGCAATGAGAGGTGAAAATAGTTCAGGATGGGCTTCATTTGAAACAATGTTCAACTGATTCTTTGAAATAAGTAACCTGTTTTTATCTTCCATCTTTAAATGGAGTTCCAACAAATTTTCACATGTTGTATATTCATCAAGTGATTATAATGGGTGAGGAAGGCATATATGTGAACAAATTATTAGTAGTAAAACTTGAATTTAAGAAGGATGTGTATCTGTTAAATTGACATTAGAAAAACCTTTTGACCAAGGTTGGCTGCAAAAATGAATGGGGATAGTGAGGATTAAATTTGAAAGATATGTCGTTGGTGCAAAATTTGTACCTTCAGCTTAAGCAAATGCCTATTACGGTAGGAAATCAGAATGCAGAACGCAGTTGATAAGGAGAGTCATACTGTGCTGCCCTTTAATACCCATTCCTAAGTATGGAGAAAAAATGGTGAAAGTTGGTTGGGAAGAAGTAGATCGAGGTTTAAAAGTCAAGGGTGAGTATTACTCCAACCTTCTTGATCAGCTGGATGCCAAAATTTGCGAGAAGAGGCCTGGCTTGAAGAAGAAAAAAATCATCTTTCACTAGGATGACGCACCTGCTCACAAATGTGAGGGGTGGGAAAACTACGGGATTTGGGGTACGATTTACTCGGCCATCACCCCTTTTTTTAGCCTGATTTAGCACCCTCAGACTTCCATCTGTTCCCAAACTTGAAGAAATTTTTTTTTCTGGTAAGCGCTTCACTTCCAATGAAAAAGTTGAGAGGGCAGTAGATGGATAGTTTCACAGCCTTCCAGACTCATTTCCGGGAAAGAATACTGATGTTGGAGAAATGCTGGACCAAGTGTGTTGAAATCAAGGGAGATTATGTAGAAAAATGAAATAATTTTTTAACTGAAAATCGCTGTCTTTCTTTGTCAGGCTGAGAACGTTTCATCTTACCCTCGTATTAATATTAACCTTAAGATCCATACTCCTTGCTCCTTCTTGTAAAGTAACAAATCATTTCCCTACTTTTGAGTCTGAGGGCTCCTGGATAGCCAAATGGGCAATTTGTTTGACTTTGGTGAAAGTGGTCCTGGGTTTGATTCCCAGTGAGGGCCCACTTGCAGAATGACCTAAGCTGTAGAAGTACTTTAAACAATACTACTAATACTTCTTCCTTTTGACCACAGTTCAATGTCATGGGCATATGCTACATACAATAGAATTCTATTGAACATTGTACATACAGAGTTTATAGATAGCTGTCTAACTGCCTCCACCAGAGCAAAATTGATAAGTACATTTGAGAGAGGACTTCCTAGCGTAAAACTTCTATGAATTTCAAAGTAATTGGTCATCCCTCCTGCTGCCTTCACTTTACTTCTAACTCCTAATTTCATCCTAGTCAGGTTTATCAGTTTGGATGGTATACCAATGTCTGCCTTTGTTTTCAAAAGTTTTCCTTTTTTTATGTCATAGGACAGTTTGTGGTTGACGAATAGGTGATGAAGTTCTGCCTGATAGTCTGCTCTTTTCTAAAATTTGTCTGATCAGCAAGTTTTGTCTATTTGGTCTTCCTTAGTCTAAATCTACCTTGGTAATCCTACTCTACTTTTTTCTGTGATTAAATCCAATCTCTTTGTAACGTCTTTGCCATCACCTTTTACACCACACAGGGGAATTTTATCCCCCAATTGTACTTTTTTTGAGGCTGTTCTTTGATTGTTCTAGAACTCCTAAACATCCTCTTTTTCTTTTTGCAAACTGCATTTGCCTTTTTTCTTTTCCCTCTATATTCCTCTATAGCTTGCCTGGTTTTCCATTGCAGCAATTTTGCTCTTGTCTCCTTTCTTCCCATAACTAATTATATTATTATGATTCTAAAACGATACAAAAAAACCCAAAGAAAATTACATTGAAATGGTAGCTTTTTTCTTTTACAAATGTAAATGTATGTTAACACCTTACAATCTATAACAGTCATAAGCTCCTTGATGCTATTGGCTGGAGACTGAAAAATTATAAAAAAACTAGTTAATTTAACTTCTATTATCTGTTAAGATTAACCTTCGGATAATATTTAAGACAAAGACAAGTTATATGATTAGGATCTCCGCTAGCATTTAACAAGCAATTTAGATAGATGTGAAAGAGTTTAGGTCCCCTACAAAGTGTGATCAAGCTGTAATGGACCACAAAAACGACACCAAGAACCTTTCAATAGAATTGTATTCCTGTACTACATTTGTTAAATAATTATAATTCTTTAACAAATGTTGGATGAAATATATTTCAAGATTTTCCTTAATATCATAGCTATAAGTAATATTTTGAAGAATCAATCGATTCTTCAAAATTCTTCATCATTTCGACCAGCAAAAAACTTGATGGCTTAAGCCATACTTAGGATAATCATAAATTTGGTAAATTTTTTGAGCTGTCGAACCGCTATCAAAGATTTACCAAAAAAAATTACACCCTAGATATACCTGCCTGTCTCGTAACTTTTTCGCGTTATATTGGTATTATTATCTGACATTTTAGGTCTAACCTATTCGGCCGTATTCACGAAGTTAAACTTTTGAAATGTCTCGCCAATATGAAACAAATAAGTGGTTCAACTTTTCGTATTAAGTTTTTCTTTTATAAATACCACGGTGAAATGTAAATATCGCAAACGATTCTTTGTATTCCCGTTCCCCTCCATGCCCTCTATGACGAAGAAAATTGAAAAGCCAATGATTTAAATGTTAGTAAGTTAGTCTCAATTTCATATTCACATTGGCACGATATTTAGAATTCCTGAAATTGTTTTTGTGATCTTGGGCAATCGGAAATGCAATTCCATTCCATTAGTCTGAGAAAACTAACTACAAGAGGAAAGGATACAACGAGAGAAATCTTATCTCGCTTTGCTGTCAAAGCAATTTCTGAGAATACTTTGATAGTGGCGGTACTGCTATACGTCAGTCACGTTTGTAAACTCTGAAACCACTGAAACATCTGTAACTCTGTAAATAGTTTGTTGCGGTGGACCGGTGGCTGATTCAGTCCTCTAAATAAATTAGCGTAAAGAAAATCCATGGGAACAGTTAAAGATCACGTTTACATTTGTCAATCTATTTAGATATTCTTCACCCGAAGTGATTCTATTTATTAAGGTAAGATTCTCTTTGAAACTGATTCTATTATGGCTTTACGGACGTAATTTTTTTAACAAATATCTTTTTCCTTCTCTCTTGCTCCCAATAAGTTAAATTGTGTTTTAAGCTTATGCTATTCTCATTTTTATGAAACTTTTCGTTTTGTAAGTTTTGACTTCTGCCGCGTTTGTAATCAAATTTATCCGGCGAAAATTTTTGGCAATGACAGAAAATAAATTTTTAAACAATGAATTCTCAGGAAAGGTATTTAGTTTGAAATATTCACGTAATTATTTGAAGAAAATGGATAATTATTTTAAGGATGACTTAAGCTTGACGTTGATTGTAGCTGTTTTTACTGAAAGAAGTGTAAGTACTACCGTGTAATAGTAGTATTTGTTTAAACTAACATGTAAACCATTTAAGATTAAAAAATCATTCATGCTCTTTATATTTACGAAGATTTGTAAATCGTAACGTATGATGGCAAAAAAGAAAGTTAGTAGTAGTTATTCGCTAGTTGTATTCGCTGTTTATTTTGAGTTTTTTTATTGACCATTTAAGTGAGCTTGTAGGATAAGAAAGTGTTAGAATCAAGGGAGAAGTTTTATAAACACAGTAGGAAAGTTCTAGTACGTACAAAAGAAAAACATGGACAATTAAAGTATGAGAAAATTGCAATCAAGAAAACGTGAGCGAATCATCTTGAGGAATATGGTCAAAGTAGTTTTAAACAAAAGGCGACAATCATGTCATAAATAATAGTTTGCAAATGCAAAATTGTGTGTTTTTAATCCTCTTAGCAAGACTGTTGTTAAAAATGAATATCTCCTGATTGAATTTTTGTTTTTAATTTAAGGTGTAACTATTTGTGACGTATGATTTATTGTATACTAAAACTATTTCTTTTCATATTAGCTTAATGTTGCAGTCAGATACAAGTGATAAGAGTTCCAGCAATGAAGACGAATCAGGCCTGCAAGAGTTACAAAGTGAGGGAGAGATGACTCCAACTACAAGTTCATCTTTAGAGGATAGAAATTTTTCCTCAAAGGCTAGTAATTTTGTAGTGGTGCTTTCTTAAATACTATTAACTTGTTGATTCTACATATTAACCTGAAATATTTGTATTTATATCTCTAGTTTAATTTTTAAATATTTTGTGCTTTATGACTTAAAATTGGTTTTATTAGAGGAATGTTTTCATATTTTATTTATAAAGAAAGTATTAAGTGTCAAATCTACATCTACATAAATACCCTGCAAACTGCCTCTTGGCATGTGGCAGGGGGCGCAGTAAAATGCTTTCGTTACTNTTATTGCAATAACTTATTGTAGGCATGATAAACACAGACATTTGGTTCATTTTCCAACTAACCGTTTCCCAACGGTGGCTACATTATGCCAACGTTGGCCCAACAACCTTGGGTACTTGCAAGTTACTAATTATATAAGAATTCAGGGTGCTAGGCTAAAATAATTTGAGCAATTGTTAGCATACAGCGAAAAATGAATCTCAAAATACCTGTGAATAATAATTATTGCAATAACTTATTGTAGGCATGATAAACACAGACATTTGGTTCATTTTCCAACTAACCGTTTCCCAACGGTGGCTACATTATGCCAACGTTGGCCCAACAACCTTGGGTACTTGCAAGTTACTAATTATATAAGAATTCAGGGTGCTAGGCTAAAATAATTTGAGCAATTGTTAGCATACAGCGAAAAATGAATCTCAAAATACCTGTGAATAATAATTATTGCAATAACTTATTGTAGGCATGATAAACACAGACATTTGGTTCATTTTCCAACTAACCGTTTCCCAACGGTGGCTACATTATGCCAACGTTGGCCCAACAACCTTGGGTACTTGCAAGTTACTAATTATATAAGAATTCAGGGTGCTAGGCTAAAATAATTTGAGCAATTGTTAGCATACAGCGAAAAATGAATCTCAAAATACCTGTGAATAATAATTATTGCAATAACTTATTGTAGGCATGATAAACACAGACATTTGGTTCATTTTCCAACTAACCGTTTCCCAACGGTGGCTACATTATGCCAACGTTGGCCCAACAACCTTGGGTACTTGCAAGTTACTAATTATATAAGAATTCAGGGTGCTAGGCTAAAATAATTTGAGCAATTGTTAGCATACAGCGAAAAATGAATCTCAAAATACCTGTGAATAATAATTATTGCAATAACTTATTGTAGGCATGATAAACACAGACATTTGGTTCATTTTCCAACTAACCGTTTCCCAACGGTGGCTACATTATGCCAACGTTGGCCCAACAACCTTGGGTACTTGCAAGTTACTAATTATATAAGAATTCAGGGTGCTAGGCTAAAATAATTTGAGCAATTGTTAGCATACAGCGAAAAATGAATCTCAAAATACCTGTGAATAATAATTATTGCAATAACTTATTGTAGGCATGATAAACACAGACATTTGGTTCATTTTCCAACTAACCGTTTCCCAACGGTGGCTACATTATGCCAACGTTGGCCCAACAACCTTGGGTACTTGCAAGTTACTAATTATATAAGAATTCAGGGTGCTAGGCTAAAATAATTTGAGCAATTGTTAGCATACAGCGAAAAATGAATCTCAAAATACCTGTGAATAATAATTATTGCAATAACTTATTGTAGGCATGATAAACACAGACATTTGGTTCATTTTCCAACTAACCGTTTCCCAACGGTGGCTACATTATGCCAACGTTGGCCCAACAACCTTGGGTACTTGCAAGTTACTAATTATATAAGAATTCAGGGTGCTAGGCTAAAATAATTTGAGCAATTGTTAGCATACAGCGAAAAATGAATCTCAAAATACCTGTGAATAATAATTATTGCAATAACTTATTGTAGGCATGATAAACACAGACATTTGGTTCATTTTCCAACTAACCGTTTCCCAACGGTGGCTACATTATGCCAACGTTGGCCCAACAACCTTGGGTACTTGCAAGTTACTAATTATATAAGAATTCAGGGTGCTAGGCTAAAATAATTTGAGCAATTGTTAGCATACAGCGAAAAATGAATCTCAAAATACCTGTGAATAATAATTATTGCAATAACTTATTGTAGGCATGATAAACACAGACATTTGGTTCATTTTCCAACTAACCGTTTCCCAACGGTGGCTACATTATGCCAACGTTGGCCCAACAACCTTGGGTACTTGCAAGTTACTAATTATATAAGAATTCAGGGTGCTAGGCTAAAATAATTTGAGCAATTGTTAGCATACAGCGAAAAATGAATCTCAAAATACCTGTGAATAATAATTATTGCAATAACTTATTGTAGGCATGATAAACACAGACATTTGGTTCATTTTCCAACTAACCGTTTCCCAACGGTGGCTACATTATGCCAACGTTGGCCCAACAACCTTGGGTACTTGCAAGTTACTAATTATATAAGAATTCAGGGTGCTAGGCTAAAATAATTTGAGCAATTGTTAGCATACAGCGAAAAATGAATCTCAAAATACCTGTGAATAATAATTATTGCAATAACTTATTGTAGGCATGATAAACACAGACATTTGGTTCATTTTCCAACTAACCGTTTCCCAACGGTGGCTACATTATGCCAACGTTGGCCCAACAACCTTGGGTACTTGCAAGTTACTAATTATATAAGAATTCAGGGTGCTAGGCTAAAATAATTTGAGCAATTGTTAGCATACAGCGAAAAATGAATCTCAAAATACCTGTGAATAATAATTATTGCAATAACTTATTGTAGGCATGATAAACACAGACATTTGGTTCATTTTCCAACTAACCGTTTCCCAACGGTGGCTACATTATGCCAACGTTGGCCCAACAACCTTGGGTACTTGCAAGTTACTAATTATATAAGAATTCAGGGTGCTAGGCTAAAATAATTTGAGCAATTGTTAGCATACAGCGAAAAATGAATCTCAAAATACCTGTGAATAATAATTATTGCAATAACTTATTGTAGGCATGATAAACACAGACATTTGGTTCATTTTCCAACTAACCGTTTCCCAACGGTGGCTACATTATGCCAACGTTGGCCCAACAACCTTGGGTACTTGCAAGTTACTAATTATATAAGAATTCAGGGTGCTAGGCTAAAATAATTTGAGCAATTGTTAGCATACAGCGAAAAATGAATCTCAAAATACCTGTGAATAATAATTATTGCAATAACTTATTGTAGGCATGATAAACACAGACATTTGGTTCATTTTCCAACTAACCGTTTCCCAACGGTGGCTACATTATGCCAACGTTGGCCCAACAACCTTGGGTACTTGCAAGTTACTAATTATATAAGAATTCAGGGTGCTAGGCTAAAATAATTTGAGCAATTGTTAGCATACAGCGAAAAATGAATCTCAAAATACCTGTGAATAATAATTATTGCAATAACTTATTGTAGGCATGATAAACACAGACATTTGGTTCATTTTCCAACTAACCGTTTCCCAACGGTGGCTACATTATGCCAACGTTGGCCCAACAACCTTGGGTACTTGCAAGTTACTAATTATATAAGAATTCAGGGTGCTAGGCTAAAATAATTTGAGCAATTGTTAGCATACAGCGAAAAATGAATCTCAAAATACCTGTGAATAATAATTATTGCAATAACTTATTGTAGGCATGATAAACACAGACATTTGGTTCATTTTCCAACTAACCGTTTCCCAACGGTGGCTACATTATGCCAACGTTGGCCCAACAACCTGTGGGTACTTGCAAGTTACTAATTATATAAGAATCTTTAAAATTAAATTTTTACATTTACATTCAAATCTCTTTTTAAAATCATTCTATTCAGTTAAACACAAGTTTATCTACAATTTTTTCTGCTTACTCTAGGACTATTTATTTAATGCAAAAATAGGTGAAGGAAATGCACCTATGTACTGAACTTTTTCTATTTAACCCCAATTTAGGTTCCTTGGCGAGCTTTATGTTGTTGGAGCATTAAACACAGTTATTATTACAGTTTGTATTGAACACTTGCTGCAGAGGGCAAAAGACCAAGATTTAGAATGTTTGTGTGTCCTAATGAAGATTATTGGCAAGGTTCTAGAAGAAAAAACGGAATCATCGGAAAAAGTAAGTTTGCAAAAACTTGCTTTGTGCATCTCCGGTAAGGTTGATTTTGTGTACAGCCGTTAACTAGTCATTCTTTGGTGGAGAAAAATTAAGAGTTATTGGAATACTAAGGAGCGAAGATAATTTCATGGCATGATTTGTTTCAAGGAGTGGATAGTGTGTCTATTATCTTCCATACTGATTTCTTTTATTTTTATTTCAGCATGACATAGCGGAGTACTTCCGTAAAATGGATGAGATAGTGAATAAAGAAAAAACATCAGCTGACATTAGTATCATGTGGAAGGAGGTTCTTTTACTTAAAAATAACGGATGGATTCCAACTGTAGGTGAGTTCAATGTGTAGAGGAAAGATAGAGAAATAGAGTATAGATAGTAGAGAAAGATCCTGTAAAGGGGGAGACCTGGATTTGAGTTCCTGTCTAATTGATATATTTCTCTTCTGTGTAACCTTGGGTTTCAAGGCACTGCATTCCTGTACATGCTAATTTACTTGCCTCATCCAATTGCAAATTGTTATTATATAATATAATAATGTATGTTATTCATATTATATTGTTTTTCCAAATATCTTTGATGTTTTTAACTTGCTGACAAGTAAAACTTGAAAAAAAATTGGAAAAAGCTTAACAAAAAACATAAAATTTATCAGTTCAAGTTGACAAAGCTGGTTTACTATTGATTATCTCATTAATTTCTGTTATTTTATCTTAAATTTAGTACTTTTATCACTATTTTTATAGCATAAGTTTTTGAACCTGCCAGGTAGTTTTCTTTGGTACACTTTTAAATCTATATCTTTAAAATTTTATATTAAAAAATGTTGGATGTAATTAGTTACTTGTTAGTCTCAATCTCTTCACATTTAAGTTTCATTATTATTATTATTATGTTGTGTTATGGGAAATTTTGTGCTCTGTAACGTAATATCAAAGAGAAATATATGTTTCTAATTTTATATCATATACATGTTATATTTTCTGAGATATTTTATCATTTCATGGGGAATCAGTTTCTAGGATATTCTCTTTTCATCTATACATTGTTCTTTATTCTCAGTTTTCATTAATTGAAATTGAAATTGATTAAAAATTAATTGAAATTGTTCCTGACATCGAAATGTACATTGTACTCGTTTTGTTCTTTTGATGGTGTTTGGTGTATGTGATGGGTGATATTACTAAAGCTTATAGAATGTTTGGGTAACTGTGCTGCAAACTTTTGAGTTTTTTGAGTGCCCATGAGGGGAAAAAGGCAGGGAACCTCTAATGATGGCTGTGTTTGAGATGGAAAGTTAACAGTGAAACTTTGGAATCTATTGTAAGATTTGTTTGTGTTGTCTCATTTTGAAGAAATGCTTGAAAGAAGAATTTTCTAGGAATTAATTGCTAGGAAAAAGAAGTACATAATATTTCACCTCCATTTTAGTGACTTTGGATGCAATTGCCATGTGTTAACAGCTTCACTTCTGAATACCTATCATGTATTATTTACAACTTTATTCTTGGAAAAGTCCTAATTGGGTGGGAAAAAAGAAGATTCGAATTGACGACTGCCATATTCAAGGATTTTGGTATAATCAAAGAATTTCTGTAACAAATTCATCCCAAAAAATCAGTGTCCATTTCTTTAAGACCATCAGATTTATTTACTCTATATACTCACATATATTAAGCACCTGTGAATAAGAAACAGCAAAGTTTTTGCAGCTGTATTCTTGATCAATCATAATCAAAACATGAGAAATCTATTGCATCTTACAACACAAGTTGCTTTCGTCCATAATTTTTTTCTAAAAAATGTATTTCATACTGTAACCCTTTTCATTGTGTGTCTCAGGGATGGATTCATAACAAGGTGGAAGTTGAGGGTCCATTTTTAAGGGCCTTGTCAGTAGAGCTGAGGAGCCTTGTGTTCCTTAATGCAGAGTTATCCAAACTTTTCCTCCGGCGGAACACTTTATCAATTGTATGATATGAGCGGAACACCTAGGTTACTTTTTCTGAATTCAAAACTGAAATTCATACAAGAATTATCGTTCTTTGTAAGTTTCCGCGGAACACTTAAAAACTCTTCGTTGAACACCAGTGTTCCACGGAACACACTTTGGGAAACCCTGGCTTAATGCATCTACATGGGAATTTTTTCCTAAGTGTTGTAAATCAAAAATTAAGATAATTACCTCGAAGAAACTAAATTATTCAGCAAAATAGCAAGATATGCTTGTTAGTATTAGTATTATTTTTTAAAGAATTTTGACAGCTCAGGTCATTTTGCACAAATGGGATTTCTCTGGGAATCAAACCCAGGACCGCTGTCATCAAAGCTGAACATGCTGCCCACATCGCTAATCTGAAGCCCTAAAATTCCTCTTATTATGGGACCATATCTTATAATATATTTAAAATACTGACCAAGTGAGTTATGTCATGACTTAATCATGACTTTTGAATGTTATTTTTTAAATTTTGAGAGACCAGCTCTTATCAGTGCTAATGACTTAATCATGACTTTTTTAGTGTTACTAATTCTGAAACATAAGCTGTGATTATATGATCACATTAGGCTTTAGATGGGTTGAATTGGATGTCTGTATGAAGTGTAATATAATTCCATTGCTAATTGCTACTTATATTGATACTTTCATTACTTATAGTCCAATATTTTGTCATTCTTGACAAAATGTAACAAACTTTTCATGGAATGGATTTATGTATCTTTTTAAAAGGATGTGGGATGTTTACTTTCACTTTGATATCTTTCAATAAGAAGCCTTGGTATGGCCTGTAAATCTGAAGCCACTTATACTTTATAGTTCAATCCAGGAGTAGCTGAAATCAATATTAGCAGGTGCAACTTGGTGGAAAGCCATAATATGAAAGATAAAAATTTTGTAGTTTCCCACAGGATTCTCTTATTCTTCAGTAAAATCTCTTCAAAGACCCATAGTACTTAAGTTAATTTCAACATCTCTGAAAAGTATAGTCTAAGAGTTTTTTTTCCCAAATTGTGTTCTAAGGAACACTAGGGCTAAGTGGAACTCTTCGTGAAAATTAGTACCAAGATGCAAGCTAAAGATGGTCTTCAAAAAGGAAATCTAGACTCTCTTTGTAAGAAAAGGCTATGGTTTTACTTAATAACATTACCTTGGCATGCAATCAATTTTATTTCACCTTCATTTACTCCTGATTCAATATTCAACTCTACAGTAGGTAGTACTTAATGTTCTGCAACTTCATTTTATAGTAGCAAGGGTGCCCTAGAAAAATTAAATAGGAAAACTTGTGTAATGCTCTAACTTTCTCAGCAACCATCCTGAATAGAGTTTAGTGGAAATAGAATAAAGAGGTTTAAGGCTTACTGAAGGGAAAAAAAAAGTTATCTGGAAGCCCTGGTACTGCTTTACAAGGGAAATATGGAAGCCAGATTGATTCTTTTTCATTCCCAATCTTTACAGGACCAACTGCTGAAAGTAGGACCAAGAATATTCAACCAGAAGAGTCAAATATGATTGTTCAAAGCGGTGATCAAACCGTTGATCAATTCAGTCTTCCAAAGAATGACTTAACGACAGTTCCTTTGGTTGAAGAGAAGGGAAAGAATATTGCTGCTGAAACTATTGAAGATGTAAAAATTTTGTCATCTAATATCGATAATTCTTCCAATGATATCACAACTATCACTTATGAGGAAGGTATGTATAAAATTATTTGAATTGCCGTAGAAGGCAGGAATGTTTGCTTTGACCTGCACTACATCTACATTGATACCCTGCCAGACATTGATAAGTGTCAGTGGTCTAAATGCTGATGGATTAACGTTTCTTTTGCTTGTTACTAGCATGTGTTGTCCATGCTAAGAATTATTTTTCATAGTAATCTGTCCCTGCATCTATTTTTTTTATTCTGGTTTTTTCGATTGGCCACAGTTGTGGGGGGTTTATTTAGTACCAACAATGTCCCTAACATTGCATAATAGAAATTAATAAAGATTTTTCTCAAACCTAAATTTATCATATTCAGGCTTTAGTGGCTATATGTTAATGGTATCCTATCTATTGGCAATATTGGATAATTTTTATTCTTCCTTATTTATTACCCAGGGCAGTGGAGTCCAGTCAACCCTCTTGGTAAAAAGAAGTATAGAAGTACTTTCCTTTGTAGTCTACGGTATAGCCCTCTGTCTATGAAAAATCCTGAACTTACTGTAAAAGCAGACTGTGTCCTTCCATATGATCTTGATAGGGTAAGTTTATTTTTCTCATATTGACTAATAATTCTTCTCTCTTATTTAAAATTGTTAAAAAAGAGTTATTGGGTATCAACACAGTTTTATCTTGATAAAAATGTGGAATAAAACAGTTTTTTCTGTTTTAGAATTCCTCAGCTTTAATTTTAGTTAACTCCTATTGACCTCAGGAAAACGGGTAAAAGTGACTTTGCGCAAGATGGTGCACACCCAGGAAAAATCCCAAGGAAGGACTTGAAAAAAGTCTGACGTATCTAAGTATCCTATCGACATTAGCCAAGATATTTGAAAAATTAATTCATGAACAAGTTACCTCCTATCTTAATACATAACATCTCTTGGATCCTTTTCAATCGGGCTTCCTTAGCTTACACAATATGACCACTGCACTCATCAAGATCACTGACAACTTTGTCTCTCTATGGAGCACAGAAAAGTAACTGTTATGACACTTCTTGATTTCTCCAAGGCTTTCAACCCTGTTAACCATGAAATATTATTAGGTCGACTAACTTCGACTTCTGTGTTTTTCCCCTCTATCCATTTAATGGTTCTCGTCGTATCTTCAGGATCATCTACAGAAATTAATTTATAATAATTCCTCCTCGGAATGGCTTCCAGTAAGTAATGGTGTCCCACAAGGATCCACACTTGGATCCTTACTAAACTGCAGCATTCATGAATGCAAAAAATCTTATGAACTCTGATCTTGATGCCAGAAATAGTTGGAGTCTCAAAAACCAACTCTTAATTAATCCATCCAAAAGCCAATCCATCATAATAAGCTCCCTGAAACTTCTCTTCGCAGTCAACCAAAATCATCTACCTCTTGGTGAAATTGGTGACGAACATATCCTCTTTTGTAAATAAGTAACTAATCATGGCCTAGTGATCAATTAGTCTCTTACCTGGGGTGATCATGTCACTAATATATGTAGCATGGCCAACCAATCCCTCAATTTTCTCATGCAACTCAAAACCGTTCTTCCTCCATACCTCGTTACATCACTTCTATTTCCACTTTTTGATTATGCTGATGCAGTTTATCAAGAACTTTCTGATGAACTAGCCACTAAACTGCAAAAAACACAAAATTCATGGGTTTGTTTTATTTCTGAGTTGAGGAAATTTGACCACACTTCACCCCACTATAGACGGCTATCCTTTCTGAAGTTAAATAACTGTAGAAAGCTTCATCTTCAACAACTCTTCTTTTCAATCAACTTTCATAATGAACCTCAATATCTTTCCACATTATTCAATAGTTGGAACACAAGCCACCACCGCCAAACAAGAGGAAATCATTTAATGCAAATTCAATAAATATTTTCATGTCACCGCCTGTAGATACTGGAACACACTCCCTCCTATACTTAGAAATTCACCTTCCCTACCCTCATTTAAGAAGCACCTTCTTAAACTCCTCTTTTCCAAACAGAATTGCACTGACAGTAACAATCGCTAATATGTCATAGTTATTAAAGTCCTGTAGAATCACTTTTCAGCGCCTTCATTATTTTTTCTATGTATTGATTTTTTTATTTTCCCCCCTTCCACACTTGTATCTTTTATCATCATACTCTAAATTATTTGCATTTTGATATNAAGACAAGTTATATGATTAGGATCTCCGCTAGCATTTAACAAGCAATTTAGATAGATGTGAAAGAGTTTAGGTCCCCTACAAAGTGTGATCAAGCTGTAATGGACCACAAAAACGACACCAAGAACCTTTCAATAGAATTGTATTCCTGTACTACATTTGTTAAATAATTATAATTCTTTAACAAATGTTGGATGAAATATATTTCAAGATTTTCCTTAATATCATAGCTATAAGTAATATTTTGAAGAATCAATCGATTCTTCAAAATTCTTCATCATTTCGACCAGCAAAAAACTTGATGGCTTAAGCCATACTTAGGATAATCATAAATTTGGTAAATTTTTTGAGCTGTCGAACCGCTATCAAAGATTTACCAAAAAAAATTACACCCTAGATATACCTGCCTGTCTCGTAACTTTTTCGCGTTATATTGGTATTATTATCTGACATTTTAGGTCTAACCTATTCGGCCGTATTCACGAAGTTAAACTTTTGAAATGTCTCGCCAATATGAAACAAATAAGTGGTTCAACTTTTCGTATTAAGTTTTTCTTTTATAAATACCACGGTGAAATGTAAATATCGCAAACGATTCTTTGTATTCCCGTTCCCCTCCATGCCCTCTATGACGAAGAAAATTGAAAAGCCAATGATTTAAATGTTAGTAAGTTAGTCTCAATTTCATATTCACATTGGCACGATATTTAGAATTCCTGAAATTGTTTTTGTGATCTTGGGCAATCGGAAATGCAATTCCATTCCATTAGTCTGAGAAAACTAACTACAAGAGGAAAGGATACAACGAGAGAAATCTTATCTCGCTTTGCTGTCAAAGCAATTTCTGAGAATACTTTGATAGTGGCGGTACTGCTATACGTCAGTCACGTTTGTAAACTCTGAAACCACTGAAACATCTGTAACTCTGTAAATAGTTTGTTGCGGTGGACCGGTGGCTGATTCAGTCCTCTAAATAAATTAGCGTAAAGAAAATCCATGGGAACAGTTAAAGATCACGTTTACATTTGTCAATCTATTTAGATATTCTTCACCCGAAGTGATTCTATTTATTAAGGTAAGATTCTCTTTGAAACTGATTCTATTATGGCTTTACGGACGTAATTTTTTTAACAAATATCTTTTTCCTTCTCTCTTGCTCCCAATAAGTTAAATTGTGTTTTAAGCTTATGCTATTCTCATTTTTATGAAACTTTTCGTTTTGTAAGTTTTGACTTCTGCCGCGTTTGTAATCAAATTTATCCGGCGAAAATTTTTGGCAATGACAGAAAATAAATTTTTAAACAATGAATTCTCAGGAAAGGTATTTAGTTTGAAATATTCACGTAATTATTTGAAGAAAATGGATAATTATTTTAAGGATGACTTAAGCTTGACGTTGATTGTAGCTGTTTTTACTGAAAGAAGTGTAAGTACTACCGTGTAATAGTAGTATTTGTTTAAACTAACATGTAAACCATTTAAGATTAAAAAATCATTCATGCTCTTTATATTTACGAAGATTTGTAAATCGTAACGTATGATGGCAAAAAAGAAAGTTAGTAGTAGTTATTCGCTAGTTGTATTCGCTGTTTATTTTGAGTTTTTTTATTGACCATTTAAGTGAGCTTGTAGGATAAGAAAGTGTTAGAATCAAGGGAGAAGTTTTATAAACACAGTAGGAAAGTTCTAGTACGTACAAAAGAAAAACATGGACAATTAAAGTATGAGAAAATTGCAATCAAGAAAACGTGAGCGAATCATCTTGAGGAATATGGTCAAAGTAGTTTTAAACAAAAGGCGACAATCATGTCATAAATAATAGTTTGCAAATGCAAAATTGTGTGTTTTTAATCCTCTTAGCAAGACTGTTGTTAAAAATGAATATCTCCTGATTGAATTTTTGTTTTTAATTTAAGGTGTAACTATTTGTGACGTATGATTTATTGTATACTAAAACTATTTCTTTTCATATTAGCTTAATGTTGCAGTCAGATACAAGTGATAAGAGTTCCAGCAATGAAGACGAATCAGGCCTGCAAGAGTTACAAAGTGAGGGAGAGATGACTCCAACTACAAGTTCATCTTTAGAGGATAGAAATTTTTCCTCAAAGGCTAGTAATTTTGTAGTGGTGCTTTCTTAAATACTATTAACTTGTTGATTCTACATATTAACCTGAAATATTTGTATTTATATCTCTAGTTTAATTTTTAAATATTTTGTGCTTTATGACTTAAAATTGGTTTTATTAGAGGAATGTTTTCATATTTTATTTATAAAGAAAGTATTAAGTGTCAAATCTACATCTACATAAATACCCTGCAAACTGCCTCTTGGCATGTGGCAGGGGGCGCAGTAAAATGCTTTCGTTACTAGGTTACATCCAAGCTGGATGTAATCTACTATGTTTCTTTCCTTTTCTCATCTCCAGGAGTTCTTCTATTTATTTTTTTGTAGGCCCTCGTAACTCTCATGTGAAACATTAACGATGTGATAGTTTACTACAGTCTTATTTATAATTTTATATTACTTGCTATTTTTAATTTAAAAATTTAATTTAAAAATTTAATTTAATTTAAAATCATACAGATGGTCAATGCCCCTTCTATTCTGGTTTTCTAGATAATCTACATGCTTCAGTGACCCAAAGTCAGTTCTCTTTTCACCCTCCTGCATGTACTGAGGTTAGATACATTTATTTATTGGAATTGCTGTTATTTCCTTACCATTTCCTTTCATTGTTGCATCAGTGGGGACCCCTAGGCAGCCTTTGGGCCTACTTAGCATGTAGGCTATTTGCCTTGTTCCCAAAACATTCCCAGAACAGTGTTGAAGAGATGCTGCATGTGTAGTTCAGTGGTTAGAATACCTGCCTGGAAAAAGGGTTACCTGGGTCAAGTCCCAGTCCTTTCACTATTTTCACTTACTCCTTGAAACTATGGTGCATGTTATATGCTGAGATAAGTGTATTTGTCAGTCTTTTGAAAGGGTGTTGGGTTGATTCATAATCTTTAGCTGGTTTTATTATATCCTGCAGGTTTTTGGTAGTACAACATGTTACATAACTATATTCAGCCCGTAACCATTAGCACATTCTATTTCACACTACTATTTAACCCCTCTCATCAGGTAAACCTCTTTTTCATGTACACCTGATGCTTTTATTCTCCTAACATTTTTGTTTCAAGCTCTTTCTCCAAAATCCTTAGGTGAATCATGCATTCTTTTCATTAAGCAAGCAGTTTGCTGAAAAGAAATAATTTTGAATCTTAATTTCCCAAAAATGTAAAGAAAGGAAGTATTTCAACGTATGTTAACCTATAAGGTATTGTTACAATGTTGTTTATATGTTATAGATTGTGATTTACAAGCCTATAATTTGATTGCTGCAGCTAATATCGATTATTGAGGTTTTACGTTGGCTGGAATAAATCCTACAGAAAAAATATTTGAATGTAACTCCCTATAAAATTCTAACCCTTACAAGAAAAATTTCATCTAAACTTTTAATATTCTCCTAAACCTGTAATATATTTTCTGTTGATGATTCTTGATTTTTTTTCAGTTTTTGCTGTATATCAAAGATTGATATTATTTTAATATGCATACAGTTCATACCATCATATCCAAATAAACTTCAACAGAGGCTTGTTCATTTCCCCTTTAACTTCTGTTATTGCGAAAATTAAGTGATGGTATTTATCAGTACCTAATAACAATTTTCCATTTGTATACTTTTGTAGGATCTTAACGAGAAAATTATTAGATTGTTGGACAACCTAACAGCTGACAACTTGGAAGATATTTCCAAGGAGATTTTAGCATACTTTGATTCTTTTGATAAAATGAAAGTCATTGTCAGGATCATGTTTGAAAAGGTATGTTACCAATTGGATCTATGTTTTACAATTAACATTTTTGTTTTTTATCATAGTCAAGAATTTCTGTTCTTGGCTCATTTTTATTTTCAACCAGATTGAATGCTAATGTATGTTCAACAGTAAATACGCTTATTGCATTATGCACCCCTTATTTTACATTGTTGGATATATGTCATGCCTATCAAAATTCCATTTTACAGCTTCATGGGGAACTTAATTGTTGTTTAAATTATTAATTCTTTGAATCACTAGTGTAGGAACGGTGCAACCAAAAATAAATTATGTTACATTGGAAGCAATTAATAATATATAGTTAATGATTATTCTTCTGTACTTCTCTACTAGTTTTGTAATATTTTCTGTTTGATATTTTGCTGCTGATCTGAGTGTGAGCAGAATTTCCCTCTTTTGCTCTTTTCTTGTCAAAAAATATTAATTTTCATGAAAAGTTAATGAGCCTAAATAAGATCTCTTTATTAGGCAGTGAGTGGTGAAAAGAATGCTTCAATTTATGCCAAATTATTCAAGCATATGAGTGCAAGAAGAAAAGACCAGATGAAACAGGAAGCTAACTTGCCTTTTTTTCGAAAGTTTTTTCTGAGAATGTGTCAAAGTGAGTTTGAGACAGATAAATCCACAGATTCTGGAGTTGAGGCAAATCTACTGAAAATAGTGAAGGAACCATCTGTAAGTATATTTCCTTACTTATTATTAATCATAATAATTTTTACTTTCATATGTTCATATTCATTTACTTTCACATTTTATTTCATAGACAAGTTTTTTTAATTTGTACATATTATCTATGAGCTTAGCTATGCCGCTTCAATTCAGAGTGATTTTACATAAAAAATTTCTTTGTAATTGTTTAAATATATACATGTTGTTGTTGATGTTAGAAACTTAGTTATAAATAGATCATTTGTTTGGATAATTTTGTTATGTTGATTATTTGATGTTTGTACTAATCTCTTCCTTTTTCCTTGAAGGAAGAGAAGAGGACTGCATTAAGAATGCAGTTAGTGAATAACTTACAGATGTTGAGGATGAGATCACTGGGAGTTTGCAGGTGATACACTAACTTAATTTTAACCTAACCCCTGAGGAATTCAGGGTGCTAGGCTAAAATAATTTGAGCAATTGTTAGCATACAGCGAAAAATGAATCTCAAAATACCTGTGAATAATAATTATTGCAATAACTTATTGTAGGCATGATAAACACAGACATTTGGTTCATTTTCCAACTAACCGTTTCCCAANTTTTCTTATTGGTTAAATGAAAGATGGGATCCCAAGGAAGAATGGACTTGAAAAAAGTCTGACGGGACCGGGAATCGAACCCCGGGTCTCCCAATTGCCGGTCGGGTGCTCTGTCCGTTGAGCTATCCCGGCAGAACATTTCTCCAAGCCATTCGGGATACTTTGTGGGCAAGGACGGTCCCGTCAGACTTTTTTCAAGTCCATTCTTCCTTGGGATTTTTCCTGGGTGCGCACCATCTTGCACAAAGTCACCCTTACCCATTTTCCTTTGAAAGATGGGACTTGATAGTCTCAGTTTTGCCAAATAAAGTCCTATGTATGTATGTATATTCAATCCTACCAACTACTATGAGAAAAAAATCAGGGATATAGATATGAGGACTAAGTGTTTTAGAATTCTTTTTTTTTATTTAGGGTTAAGGAAGGAAAAAAGAAGGCAGATTTCAGAGTAAAGAGAGAGTAAGAGTTGGTGTTGCTAGAGACCCATAGCTGAAGCAAGTAGTGATGGCGGTTTCCAATAGAAAAATTTGTAGGGTAGACCGTTTCAGGCAGACTTTTACTAGAATTACCTATAAAACTGGACTTTGATGTGTTTTGAAATGAATGAATATTCATTAGAAAATCTCAAATTATTAATAATCTTCGCAATTTACATATTTGATTTGCTTCTAAAATTGGGAATATACTTTTGTTTACAGATTGTGTCTGGAAAGAATAAAAAAACTACATTCTTAAGTCCTCTTATTAAGGTAAGTAGAACAAGAACTAAAGTGTTTAATAAAAAATATGTGTATCACTGTCTTTGATATACATGAAGTATTTTTCAAATGTTTGCATTCCAGCTTAAAAATTCTTGTTGAATTTTAAGCTGTACTGCATGTATTCAGTCAAATGGAGTGAGAATCCTGATATGTGTCAGGAATTCAAATATATTTATCAGGAATTCAAAATCATCAATTTGATTTAATTCCTTCTTTTTCTCAGGATTATGTTTGCTCAGTAACATGTTATGTCTAATTAAGGACAGTAGTAAGAAAAAATTTTATGCATTATTGAATAAATTAGTGATGTTTCCGCGAGTAGAATTGTAAATAACTGCTCTGTTTGTACCATTAAATGCAAATATGATGGTGTGATTTAAATAATTTTAGCTGCATCATGTTCATATTCAATTATTTGTTAGATATTAACTGATAAATAATGCAAATAAATCTGTATATAAACATTTTGCAGGGTAATTTATTATTCTTGTCTCAGAGTTTATCTAACCACCAAGTTTCATTGAAATCGACTCTGCCAGTACTTGGCACTCTCCTTGGTAGAGGTCCTACACCTACACCATAATGATATTGTAGGTCTTAACTCTTTAAATGGGGAAAGCTTTTTACGATGTGACATTCACTTAGTGGGTAGAGCATCTGTAGATGCGTTGCTAAAATATTATCTAATTGTAAGTGTGGGAAGCAAGCCTCCCCACCATTTAATTAGTTAAGAGAAATATAGTCCCCTTTTATTGTTGGTAGTATGGGATTCCATGTAAATCATGGGGATTACAATGCACTGGGGTGCATTTTGGGAAACAGTTAAGACGAACATATTCAAAAAATTATATGGTAAAAGAAGATTAATTAACTTGTTCATATCTTGTAGGATGTTCCTCAGAAAATAGATATTCTTTTCAGTGTACTGTACTGAAAGAGTTCTTACTCTGCCTCAATTTTTTTCCTTGGGTTCAGTGTTTAATGTGGTTAGGTGAACTAGGCACTCAACAACCTAACAATGTCATTGAGTACTAGTATTGGATGAGACAATCAAATTATAAATTTTGTACATTAAGAAGCATTTTAGTCCTAGCAAAAAGGTGTGTCCTATTTTTATAATAAGCCTTGGTCAAATTCCTCTTTTAATTACTTATTTTTAACTCCATAGAAGAATCTTAAATTAGAAAAAGAAATCAGTCAGATTGCAGTCATCTTGGACAAATCAAAAGAAACTGAGACTCCTGCTAGAAACAGTTCTGAAATTATGGAGAATCTAGAAGAACAAATACCAGAGATGGAGGTAAGTTTTTGTTGTGGTATTTAATAGTGCTGTACTAATCTTTTAATGTCTTCTAAAAGTTAGCTGGGGGTAGTTCCAGGAGTATGCCTATAGGTGAGGAGGCCTCAGGCCCCAATCTTAGAGGATGCAAAAGTTCAAAATTCAAATTCAAAATTTATTTCACCCAAGACTACATATAGAAGTATAGACATTGTCACAAGTTCATATCATAAATTCATGATCATATATTATCACATAAAACAAAATAAATCATAAACAGTTAAAAAAACATCTAGATTTTTACAATAAAATAAAAATTGAATTAAAAAAAAAGAAAGTTCACAAATTATCATTGAGATATTCGTAGAACTTTCATGTCACCGCCTGTAGAGTCAAATCTACATCTACATAAATACCCTGCAAACTGCCTCTTGGCATGTGGCAGGGGGCGCAGTAAAATGCTTTCGTTACTAGGTTACATCCAAGCTGGATGTAATCTACTATGTTTCTTTCCTTTTCTCATCTCCAGGAGTTCTTCTATTTATTTTTTTGTAGGCCCTCGTAACTCTCATGTGAAACATTAACGATGTGATAGTTTACTACAGTCTTATTTATAATTTTATATTACTTGCTATTTTTAATTTAAAAATTTAATTTAAAAATTTAATTTAATTTAAAATCATACAGATGGTCAATGCCCCTTCTATTCTGGTTTTCTAGATAATCTACATGCTTCAGTGACCCAAAGTCAGTTCTCTTTTCACCCTCCTGCATGTACTGAGGTTAGATACATTTATTTATTGGAATTGCTGTTATTTCCTTACCATTTCCTTTCATTGTTGCATCAGTGGGGACCCCTAGGCAGCCTTTGGGCCTACTTAGCATGTAGGCTATTTGCCTTGTTCCCAAAACATTCCCAGAACAGTGTTGAAGAGATGCTGCATGTGTAGTTCAGTGGTTAGAATACCTGCCTGGAAAAAGGGTTACCTGGGTCAAGTCCCAGTCCTTTCACTATTTTCACTTACTCCTTGAAACTATGGTGCATGTTATATGCTGAGATAAGTGTATTTGTCAGTCTTTTGAAAGGGTGTTGGGTTGATTCATAATCTTTAGCTGGTTTTATTATATCCTGCAGGTTTTTGGTAGTACAACATGTTACATAACTATATTCAGCCCGTAACCATTAGCACATTCTATTTCACACTACTATTTAACCCCTCTCATCAGGTAAACCTCTTTTTCATGTACACCTGATGCTTTTATTCTCCTAACATTTTTGTTTCAAGCTCTTTCTCCAAAATCCTTAGGTGAATCATGCATTCTTTTCATTAAGCAAGCAGTTTGCTGAAAAGAAATAATTTTGAATCTTAATTTCCCAAAAATGTAAAGAAAGGAAGTATTTCAACGTATGTTAACCTATAAGGTATTGTTACAATGTTGTTTATATGTTATAGATTGTGATTTACAAGCCTATAATTTGATTGCTGCAGCTAATATCGATTATTGAGGTTTTACGTTGGCTGGAATAAATCCTACAGAAAAAATATTTGAATGTAACTCCCTATAAAATTCTAACCCTTACAAGAAAAATTTCATCTAAACTTTTAATATTCTCCTAAACCTGTAATATATTTTCTGTTGATGATTCTTGATTTTTTTTCAGTTTTTGCTGTATATCAAAGATTGATATTATTTTAATATGCATACAGTTCATACCATCATATCCAAATAAACTTCAACAGAGGCTTGTTCATTTCCCCTTTAACTTCTGTTATTGCGAAAATTAAGTGATGGTATTTATCAGTACCTAATAACAATTTTCCATTTGTATACTTTTGTAGGATCTTAACGAGAAAATTATTAGATTGTTGGACAACCTAACAGCTGACAACTTGGAAGATATTTCCAAGGAGATTTTAGCATACTTTGATTCTTTTGATAAAATGAAAGTCATTGTCAGGATCATGTTTGAAAAGGTATGTTACCAATTGGATCTATGTTTTACAATTAACATTTTTGTTTTTTATCATAGTCAAGAATTTCTGTTCTTGGCTCATTTTTATTTTCAACCAGATTGAATGCTAATGTATGTTCAACAGTAAATACGCTTATTGCATTATGCACCCCTTATTTTACATTGTTGGATATATGTCATGCCTATCAAAATTCCATTTTACAGCTTCATGGGGAACTTAATTGTTGTTTAAATTATTAATTCTTTGAATCACTAGTGTAGGAACGGTGCAACCAAAAATAAATTATGTTACATTGGAAGCAATTAATAATATATAGTTAATGATTATTCTTCTGTACTTCTCTACTAGTTTTGTAATATTTTCTGTTTGATATTTTGCTGCTGATCTGAGTGTGAGCAGAATTTCCCTCTTTTGCTCTTTTCTTGTCAAAAAATATTAATTTTCATGAAAAGTTAATGAGCCTAAATAAGATCTCTTTATTAGGCAGTGAGTGGTGAAAAGAATGCTTCAATTTATGCCAAATTATTCAAGCATATGAGTGCAAGAAGAAAAGACCAGATGAAACAGGAAGCTAACTTGCCTTTTTTTCGAAAGTTTTTTCTGAGAATGTGTCAAAGTGAGTTTGAGACAGATAAATCCACAGATTCTGGAGTTGAGGCAAATCTACTGAAAATAGTGAAGGAACCATCTGTAAGTATATTTCCTTACTTATTATTAATCATAATAATTTTTACTTTCATATGTTCATATTCATTTACTTTCACATTTTATTTCATAGACAAGTTTTTTTAATTTGTACATATTATCTATGAGCTTAGCTATGCCGCTTCAATTCAGAGTGATTTTACATAAAAAATTTCTTTGTAATTGTTTAAATATATACATGTTGTTGTTGATGTTAGAAACTTAGTTATAAATAGATCATTTGTTTGGATAATTTTGTTATGTTGATTATTTGATGTTTGTACTAATCTCTTCCTTTTTCCTTGAAGGAAGAGAAGAGGACTGCATTAAGAATGCAGTTAGTGAATAACTTACAGATGTTGAGGATGAGATCACTGGGAGTTTGCAGGTGATACACTAACTTAATTTTAACCTAACCCCTGAGGAATTCAGGGTGCTAGGCTAAAATAATTTGAGCAATTGTTAGCATACAGCGAAAAATGAATCTCAAAATACCTGTGAATAATAATTATTGCAATAACTTATTGTAGGCATGATAAACACAGACATTTGGTTCATTTTCCAACTAACCGTTTCCCAACGGTGGCTACATTATGCCAACGTTGGCCCAACAACCTTGGGTACTTGCAAGTTACTAATTATATAAGAATTCAGGGTGCTAGGCTAAAATAATTTGAGCAATTGTTAGCATACAGCGAAAAATGANAAATTATCATTGAGATATTCGTTGACACTATAATAGGCCTTTTGTGTCAACAGATTTATAGCATGCAGTTTGAAGGACTTACCTTATTACTAATTACCTTGAATAGAAATTTTTTTAAGAGATAAGGTATATTATTGAAATTTGTTCTCTAGAGCTATCTTAGCTGTAAGTATCAGTTACAGAAAAACCTTGGGTTGATTATACATGAAACACATAATAAGTGGAAATTTTGAGCAAAATTTTAGTTGACCTATACACTAGTATGTATGGTTAATATGCTTTTTACTTCATTTTTTACTATTAAAATCGAAAAGCAACTTTTATTTATCATTATCGGTAGTGGCATTATATTAATATTTTATCACAATTTTCTGAATAATATTTTTTTAAACTTATGGCTAAACGTATGCCTATAGAGCATCCATTAGGTTGCAGATGTAGGATCTACCTCTAGATAAAGAGAATAACTGCAAAATAAACCAGTGTACTTGATAAATAAAGAGTTGTAGGTAGCCAGAGTTTGTATATAGTAAACCTTTCCTTGGATGGCCCATAAAATTTTTTACATGGTTTAAAATTGGTTATCTTGAACAAACAGGACGAGGTTGGTCTTCAAACAATGAAGTAGTATTTAAAATAGGTATTTTGCATGGCAGACTTGCATAGACCTTCCTTGTTATCAAAGGGTAGGGTGATATACCCTGTTAAGAATCCAGTACATCCCTTAGGATCTATCAGTTGTAAAACTTACTCCCAAAATTTTGATGTAAATCACCCTTTCATCTTATTTAGCTGGTTCATAGTTTCATATAATTTTTGACACTTTACATATACTATCATGATTATTGCATTTTAGTACTTATCATACAATTCAATTTTCATTCTCAGAAATATTAGGTCAAAAGCCTCTTGTCATATTTAAATTCACAAGGAAGGAAACGTGTGAATAGTGTGATGTTATGTTAGCTTTGAAGGTTTTTTTACTTCAAAAGGAACTTTACTTATAATATGTATAATTAATTCTGCCTATCATTTTTATGTTGTGAATATTGCAGCTAGTAGCAATCTTGGGTATATTCATCTTAATCAATTTAGTCATGTGGCTAAATATTGAAGTTGCATTATGTTATTCAACCCTTTACTAGGCTCCTGTATGGCCAAGTGGGCTTGCCTTTGGCAAAAGCAGGCCTGGGTTCAGTTCCCAGTGGGGCCCCTATGCATGAAATTACCTCAGTTATTGAAACACTTGTAAAAAAGAATATCTCTCTACGCTTCACTGAATTACTAGCTTTAAATATCCTTACAAGATCGATCATCTATCTGTACAATTTATGAGTGGTTATGGGAGTAATATTTGTATTTTGCAGGTTGAAGAATGTAAAAAACTCAAAAAAACCACCGAAGAAATAATTGCTTCTCTTGAGAGCACCAACTCTGATGAAGTAGCTTTAAAAATAATGAAGCTACAGATCATTAATGAATACCATCTCAAAACTGTTGTCAATGCTATTTTTGAGCAGGTATGTAAGAATATTTTAATTTTTCATCGTATCAACACTAAAAGGGATTTAATGTAAATTTGTGCTTAAAATCACATCAAAATATAGAGAATGGCTATAATCTTGATAGAAAAAGAAATATTTCTTATTAGAAAAGCTATCCAGAAGCTATAGGAAATATTACCCAAAATGATTAGATTTTGTCTTTAAACCTCTTCATAATTACAGTGAATATCATACAGAACTGGTCTTATTCAAGGAAAGTAAGAGAAAACAACCAATGTATTCATGAAAGAAATAATTATGTAATTATTTACAGTGGTGTTCAGAATTAATTAATGCAACACCTAGTGGCATTTATAAACGTCCACAGATGGAACTACTACAGGGAAAGTGCTTGGGGTAACACACATTGGCAAGCTGAGGAAGAAGTTCTCACATGAAGGGTATCAACACATAGAAAGCAGGTTACAAACTTGCTTGTAGTTGGTGCTGATACAATGTTCTTTTATCTTAATTCTTGAGGTCCACACAAACAGTTGCTTCAGGGCCCACATCCAGCACTTTATCTACATAAACTACTCTGTTTTGAGGAAGTTTGATGTCTCAACTCACAAGTCTTAAAATCTAAATGTCCATGAAACTACCTCTCCAAATTAATTTCATGGACTGTTTGCATGTTTTCATGGCAGGTGACTGCTAGTTTTCCTCAATTAATGAGATTTTTTTACTAGACAATGATTCACAATTTCGTGCAATTCAATCCAAAATTTGGTGTAAGGAAATCTGTTGAGTTTTCATAACCTTAGCCTTAGCTGAAAATTCTGGCTGAAGCCTTGCATAGTTTGTTTGATGCTAAAAATCAATTTCCTTCCATCTCTGTTATGGAAAAACTCAACATTATCTAAGAGATTTTTTTGAGGTTTGTGACATGCAAGGAGAGATGATCAAATGAATCATGTCTCTAACTTTCCTCTGTGTGTCACAGAATTATCTTAAATTTAATTCTGAAATTTATTATCTGGAGAAAAGATATGCTATAGGTTTTTTCATATTTTTTTGTGTTTTTTCATTTTTACTAATAGAACTATTCATGTATGATGTGAGGGGGAAAATCTTTCCAGAAAGTAGTCAATGAATAAAGTATTTGGTGGAGTGTATAATTCGGAAATGCATTTCTAAAAAAATGAAAAATAAAGATAAACTTAAAGTAATAATTTATTTTACATATCATCTCAACCCCTCACTTTTATGTGACTTACTCTTTTACAATAGAATAGTTATGAGAATTCTACACAACTGAACTGTGGCACAGCTCCACTCCCTCTCCAAAGGACCTGCTTGGGGCTCATAAGAAAATTCCTTATCAAAATCCTTGTTTCCAAGCCACATTCCAAGCAGGATATGCAGGGACAGTCACTATACCTTGCTTTCAAATGGTTCTTATATATTTATTTTGGATAAAATGTACCGCTAACAGTACCTTGCTGACCCTTTCCCTATCCCTAAGAGTGAGTGCCCCTTCCTCTTCTTGCCATTGTTGTTGGTTTTCCTCCATTTGCCTTCCCTCTATGAAGTTCCTTCCATAGCCACTGGTAAATACCACTGGGTATTGCATTAATGTTAAACACCTGTACCTTTAGGAAATGTCAGGTTTCCAACTATTTGGGTTTTCCTTGATAGTATAGGTATCTTGTAGCTTGTCTGCCTTCAATGAAGTTTTCATTACTTCGTTATTTCAAGTAAATCTCTATAAATAACGGTTGTTAAAACTGTGGCTCTTGTAACTCAAACTTGATGTTCACTGTGGATTTTTCTTTTCAGGCTGTTAAGGAATCTCGTATCTCTGATATATTTGCTGGCCTAAGCTCATATTTGAACTATGCAAATTTTGGATGGCAAGCTATGAAAGAAGGGGATCCAAATGACAACCTTAAGAAATCCTTATTGGAATGCTTTCAGAAAGAATTTCAGAAAAACTCTATTCAAGCTGCCCTATCACTGTTTAGGTTACGTGGAGTCACAAGGTATTGCTTCTAAATCCTACTGATTATGCATGTCATGGTAACAATTGAAGCACTCATTGCTTTACTTATTGTATAGTAGTTAAAAAAATGCAAGCTTTAACATAAAGTTACAGTATTGGTGTGAGAGATATTATTGGTGATAGGTCAAGGTGATAAAAACTCATTAGTACATGTATGTAGTTCTGAAAAATTATTTTTCTATATTTATTCATTTTTACTTTAGCTCTGATCAAAGTATATTCAGAAGGAATAACAAGTGTGAAAAATAGCGACACGACTGGGACTCGAACCCAGGTCTCCCACTTTCTGGGCAGGTATTCTAACCACTGAACTACCGTGCCGCGTCTCTCTCACACTGTTAAGGGAATGCTTTGTGAGCAAGACTGGCAGTCTCCACATAGTGGCACAACCTGCCGTCCGAGGTCCTCACAGAGGCAGCC
>KZ308194.1:116293-151123 GCA_000376725.2 Ladona fulva
GAATACCTGCCCGGAAAGTGGGAGACCTGGGTTCGAGTCCCAGTCGTGTCGCTATTTTTCACACTTGTTATTCCTTTGGGATTTTCGTAGGTTTTACAACCTACTAAGTTACCTTCCTTTCCTTTATCCTTATATCATTCAGCTTCTATTCTTAAAGAAGTTAGATGTGTTTTTGTAATTAGACCTCTGAGTTTCAATATACAGTGATACTGTGGCTTACTTACTTATTTAGTACTTGTTCAAAGTTTATAACCCAAAAATTTTGTATCTCGAAAGGCAGTTTTTATTATATCTTTAGGTATTTTTGGATAATTTCTCAAAATTAAGTTCGTATTTAGAGGTGAAATGGAGTTAGAAAAAAAAGTTCATTTGTCGAAAGATTTTTTAGAGTGGTTTGTAAGTTAAGGTACCACCGTATTTGTAATTCTTGCACATTCATTCATGGTTCAGATACTAATCATTAATTAGCTATTTGTGGTATGACTTTGAGAGGAATGCATGAGCTATGTACACGTCTCTGTAAGAAGAGGCCTTTTATTGATTTTCTGTTGTAATATATTAATATTTTTCAAGATCTGGAACATCTGCTACCTTTTTAATGGCTTGTCCTAGTAAGGAGCTCAAGTTACTTCATTGCTTATTATTTCTTTACTTATCCATTATTTTGCCACCCAACTCTTCTTCCTGCCTTTTATTTATGACCTTTTTTATTTTAAACCCTTAAAGTAATGATTCCTGAACTTGTCTTTACCAGGTGTTAGGGCATTATGAGCAATTCCTAGAAATCAAGTCAAGATGCTGTATTTCTGTGGTCTAAGGCCATATTTACAAAGAACACCTTCAAATGTTATTATGTTAGACCACAATATGTGCTTGAATATAGGTATGTTATGATTCAATAATATCACAAATATATTCTCAGTTATTATCGGAAGGGTTACAATTTGGGTGATCAGAAATTCTGAGGGTTTAGGTTTAATTTAGGTGAGACTGCGCTATGAAATGAAATTATCTACTGTCCACAAAATGTATTTATTCATGACCAGGTTTCGGTGTTGGGTTACACCATAATCATCAACCTGGAAACCAAACCTGGTCATGAATAACTATATTTTGTGGACAGTACATATTTTAATTTCTTAATGCATTTTAGAATGAAGTTCCACCAGATTTTACTTGAGACTATTAATTAGGAGAAGCTGTTCCTCTTTTGAACTGTCAGTTCCACTAATCACATTGATCAAGTAACGTCCTGCTTTCTTTTTGTTCCTGCTTAAATCTACTGATGAGGGTTACATACATACATACATAAGTGTTCTACCTTTCGGTAGGACCATGTGTCCTAATATTCCCTATTCATAGCCTTTTCCTTCGTTACCTGGTAACTCATCCCACCCTTTATGTCATCTAACATTTTTTGCCTTTGCCTTCCCCTCTGTCTTTTCCCTTGCATTCTACCCTCTATTACATTCTTCAGCAATCCCTCTCCTCTCAATATCTGACCCACCCATTTCTTTTGTCGGCGCTTAATTACTTCAAATTAAAAAATTAATTTCCTGCCCTACCATTTCTAGCACCTCTATGTTTGTTCTTCTATCCACCCAGCTCACCTTCTCCATTCTACGCCATACCCACATCTCAAATGCCTCCAATCTTTTGATGTCCTCTTTTTGTAAGGTCCACGTTTCACACCCGATGAGGGCTACAAGGATTGAGGAAAGGTGTTTTAACTTTGAACGCTAAAACCACATGGCTGAATCGCAGTGAATAACAGGTGTGAAAATAGCTACATGACTGGGACTTGAACCCAGGTCTCCCACTTTCTGGGCAGGTATTCTGACCGCTAAACTACCATCCCATGTCTCTTCTACACTGTTTGGGAATGCTTTTGTGAGGAAAGCAGGCAGCCTCCACATAGTAGCTCAAACTATATATATATATTTTTTTTTTTGAGGGGTGGGGAATGGCCAGATGAACTCATAGAGATATACAACTCAAAATTATTTTGTGAGTGGTAAGAATGTTTGCCCAGAAAGAGGGAGACCTGGGTTCGAGTCCCAGTCATGTTGCTATTTTTCACTTTTGTTATTCACTGATGAGGGCTACTTTATGCTTTTGATGGTACTCAAAGGACTGGACACTTTCTTGGAGGCTATGTGCACTATACTTGTAATTCAAATATTTAATCTGGACTCGCAATTAGTTGAGTAGACTCTGCAAGTTGCCTACACCCCAAGAGGCATAATATTCTCCATTTGCAGATCTGAAATCTGGTCACCCTAGTTATAATTTATGAGTAAGTCATCAACTACCAAGCTGGCTGAATCCCCCTTTCCATAATTGGTTGCAAAAAGTTTGTGTGTGGTCTTTTAAAGCATTACTCTTATGCCTGCATGCCATAGATTAAGTGATTAGGAAGCATTTTTCCAACCCAATTGGGTCTTCTTTCATTTCTCATTAAACATAGGTCTCTTATTGTAAGTCATCAATTTTGTTAATTTTAACTGATAGCATAATTTTACTCAAACCAGACTTGTTTTATCTTTTCAATGTGCAAATATGCTTGTTAATACATAGGAAAATATGAATCCCTGGGAAGAATGGACTTGAAAAAAGTCTGACGGGACCGGGAATCGAACCCAGGTCTCCCAATTGCTGGTCAGGTGCTCTGTCCGTTGGGCTATTGTGGCAGAACATTTTTCCAAGCCAGGAGGATACACTTGGTAAATTTTCCGCACTGTATTTATTGGCGACCGGTTTCGTAAGTTGACTTACATCTTCAGGCAAGGGGAAGATTGTTGCACATCATATATAGGGTGGTTGAGAGGAGGGAGTGGGTGCATCAGGGAAATATTTTCCTCGGTAAGGAAAGAAGGGGTGAAGGGTATAGGAACAATTGCTCGTTTGCTAGCATTCCATCCTTTGGGAAACTCCTAATCTCCACTTCCCCCAGGAGGTCTAACCGACGGGAATTTTCTTCCTGATGGAGGCGTTTCGGTTTAAAATCGCTTTTGTGGTCATTCTCCAGAAGGTGAAGGGCGAAGCTCGAAAAGGGGGTTGTCCTCTAATCAGATGGTAATCTCTTTTGTGCTCTGCCGCCCTGAACCGCAGGCTTCTTCCACTCCTTCCAATTTATTTTGTAGGGCAATCACCGCTAGCCAGTTTGTACACTCCACTGGTAGATTCTATCGTCCTTTTTCGTGGTTCTTACCCTTTGCCTGAAGATGTAAGTCAACTTACGAAACCGGTAGCCAATAAATATAGTGTGGAAAATTTACCAAGTGTATCCTTCTGAAATGGCTTTCCACGAAGTCACGCCTGCTAATATCGATTTTATTTTTCCAAGTCATTTGGGAGACTGTGACCAGTCCTTTGCCCACAAAGTCTCCCGAATGGCTTGGGAAAATGTTCTGCCATGATAGCTCAACGGACAGAGTACCTGACTGGCAATTGGGTATTCAAAATTTCTGGGTTCGATTCCCGGTCCTGTCAGACTTTTTTTTCAAGTCCGTTCTTCCTTGTGAATTTTGTTAGGTGCACTCCATCTTGTGCTAGATCACCCTTACCCGTTTCTTATGGAAAATATGTTGTCATCTAACTGAATAGTAATGGTGATTATAGCCTGTTAACTAATATATTATAATATATGACTAATGAATAATTAATAAATGATCAACTTAAGATTGAACACAGTTTGTGAAGATACTGGTGAATGTTTTTTTTTTTAATTTGATGAATTGTTTATTTGTGGAAGGGATTAAAGCAGATGTTTTTTTAATTCATGACAGAAAACTGGTAGATTTAATAAGGTCAAATTAAAAACCCAAGTGAAAATTTCTTGAAAGAGAAACTTTTTCTCAGAAAAAGTCTTTGAAATTCTTCTACTATTTTACTTGCAGGTGTATTTTTTGTTTTGCATTTTAAAATCACAGAAACATTGTCTAATGATTGAAAAATTGGCTGAATTTGATTGTATTAATTAATTTCACATTTACAATTCATTGTTTTTCCATGTTAGCTTTTTTGGCCAGCTGTACAAAATTGGAATGATTACTGATCCTATATTGGTGATGGGCATGAAGATTTTGTTGAACTGTGGGGATGATTATAGTTTGGAGATGTTATGTAATTTAATATCACAAAGAAAACCAGTAAAAAAGGACTGAGGAGTAAGTAATATCTTTCTTTTGTCATTTTCATTGTTTAAGTTATTATACTCCCAGCATTCTAATATATTTTTCTATTTTTATTTGCTTAGTACATCAACGGAAGGGTTGTGTTACTGAATGAAAAACTGTTTAGAGGAGAGAAAAGGTTTTTAGGTGAGAGGTGTAAGAGAAGTGATAGAATGATTGAGAAAAATGAGCTATTCTCATTGTTACAGAAAAAAGAACAATGTATCTTAAGTCTGAAATCTCATTTTAATTTAACTTTACCAAATTGGTAAAATGTAATTTTTTAGAGCTTTATTTTTTATAAATTTGGCTATTTCTTGGAAGATCAATTCTTAATATTATTTAGGGTTAATGTTATAATATTTTATGAAATTTAATCATTAATAATTAAAGAGTGCCCTTCATTACCATTTGATCTATCTTCAAAATTCATAGACGGAACACATTGGATATCTTATTTCTTAAGGTTACTCTCATGGAAGGAGGTGAGGTTTTGTGGGCATTCAATTTTTAATTTCCGTCACTTTAAATATTTCCTATTGTCTGTGATACTGTCTTTCAAAGGCATATTGTTGACTGACTTATCAATTCTAAAGCCTTATTATTTTTTGCATTCTCTAAGATGGTATTAATAACTGACAAACTAGAGAATTTGCTTTTATCAATGGAAAACGACAATGATTGCTATGTCAGTTGGCTTGTTCTATGACAAGTCTGCAAGTGTACTTGAATGCAAGTGTATTTATGAATGCGTTAGCATCTATTGCTTTTTTATGTTAGATTTTTATAACTGTTTGTACATGAAGTAAAATCAAAAATATTTTAAATTGAATTTGAGAACTGAAAGAAAATTGTGCGAATATAACCTTAACTGATTTAATTAATAAGTACATTAAATATGATATTCAGAAACAATTGTCTGTTCTGAAACTACTTCTATGGTTATGCATGCCATTTTCTTTAATTTTTAAGCTGTTTTTTAGATATTTTAACTTGATTGTTTTGATGTTGAAGTTGTTTTAACACTCCCCATACATTATATGTGGAAAAGTTTGTGTATGTATCGATTATATAATTTCATATGGACAGTCTCTCTAGAAATTTCAGCTTTCTAACTCAACACTTCATTTCTTAGCTAACAGGTTTTTATAATAAGAGAGATTCAATGAAATAGTAAGTGGAGTGATTCAAGGTCTGTAAACAACCAATTTATTTCACTTTTCATCAATTACTATAGTTTGATGCAATAAAGTTACCTGAAAAAAATATTTCATGAATTTAAGATACCCTGTCATTCCTCTTTTCATGAAATTGGATGATATCATGAATTTTCTGAGTCTATTTCAAAATTTTTTCTTACTTGATGGTGTTATTTACAAACAACTTGATGCTCTAGTATAGGTTCACTGGTTCACATTCCAAACAAGTTATTTTTAGATAACTTACAAAATTAATTGTTTTTGTATAAGCAAAGCTTAGCTTAGATCTCCTAACTTCTTTAACCCTTTCGTCCCTCTTGATAATGGAAAGCCAGCTGTAAGCTGTCTTTTGGATACCTGCATTCACTACCATATTATCCCTGCTATTTCTCACATTGCCTTTCCCTTAAGCTTACAGCATTCTATTCTATGATCCACTGACTCACTCACATCCCTCTTACTTATACATGTTCTATCATTATGTAGAAAGGATATATTAATAGATGTGAAATGAAGAGTTTCCTCTCAGATTGTCATCTTGGTTCTACAGGGTGTCCGGTGACCTGGAAAACAGGGAAAACCTGGAAAAATCAGGGATATTTATTGTTCTGGAAAACTCTTGGAATAATCAGGGAATTTTTTCATTTTTCTAAAAACCCTGGAAATTGTACGGCAGCCGATTTCCTTTAGGGGTTAAACCGGCTCGGCTCTCAATGGCCTAGGCATGAATTGTTGTCTGTAAGCCCATTTAAATACTTCAAACTTTGTTGTTTTACAATGTAACATTTCAAAGATTTGCTGTAAATCGTTACAAAGTGTTGAGGTTACCAAAGTGTCCTCGTTTCACTCGCATCCTGCTTGCATCCTAGATATTTTCCGTAACCAGCAATAAGCTTTGAGTGTAAAGAACTGTGGCTAAGGAGAAATTTTCTTGATAGTTTGAATCTTCCGAAATGTAAGTACAATTAGTTTGCTTACTAACATGATGTAGTTTTGACAGAGACGTGTCCATTCAGAGAAAGTATTGTAAAAATCGCGGAATATGTATCCTGATTAATTCATTCGGAACCAGGGATATGTTGTACTTAATAGATTGTAATCTGACCTCTAATATTTACAATTTCATGTTCTCAGAAATTGCCAATTGTTTAGAATCTGTTCCAAAAGGGTAGAAATTGATTTCATATCTGTAACTACGTTAATATTACAGGTATCCAAGTTTTTAAAGCTTGTAAGCTACCTTACCACTTTTTACTTATGATGTTAAATCATTTTCTACGTGTTTTGTTAATGAAACAATTTACGTTAATAATATAGACAGTTTATGTTAACACACCATATGATGCCACGGTGGCATTGCTGAATTTTGTTTTAGTATGACTGTGAAAAAGCATATCGTCACGCCAAACGGAAATATTTTTTCTCCATGTTCTCTATTATTAGTCCTGTTTGTTCGCGATCTGAGTGATTTGAAGGTGGTACGATTTTGGCGACGCGTTTTTCCGCCGCACATACATCCCAGTCCAAAGTAAACCTGAAAGGGCAAGTCATTCAGGTCTCCATGGATGGCCCTAACGTAAATAAGGCATTCCTTAAGGAACTAAAAAGTAAGCTGAAAGTTGAGGGTGAACCAGAGGATCCTGCACTTATAGATTTTGGGACTTGTGGATTACATACTGTACATGGTGCATTCAAGACAGGTTGCGTAAGCGCTGGCTGGAACCTTGTCCAGTATCTGAGAGCTGTATATAATCTATTCAAAAATGTTCCTGCTCGGCGAGCTGATTATACCAACATTACCGGCACCTCTGTTTTCCCGCAGAAGTTTTGCGCCATACGATGGGTCGAAAATAAAATTGTGGCCGCTAGAGCACAGCAAATCTTACCAGCTCTTGAAGCGTATGTAAAGGAAGTAGAAAGAGTGAAGAAGGAACAAAGGGAGGTAAAACCCAAACCAAAACTCACTATTGGAATTCCTGACAGTTACCAGGTAGTGCATGAGTGCTTGAATTGCAACATATTGAGAGCTTGCCTTGCCTTCTTTGAGACTATGGCTGCTCCAGTTGAGCCGTTTCTGATGAAATTTCAGTTTGATGCTCCATTAGCTCCTTTTCTTCATACTTCCCTTCAATCTCTTGTGGTAGATTTGATGAGTAAGTTTGTGAAACCTGAAGTCATAAACAGCCAGACTATCTTTCAGATAGATCTGACTGCCGATAGTAATCTGCTACCACCTCAGAAAGTTGATATTGGTTATGGAACCAAAAAAGCTCTTGGTCAGTGTGAGGTGTCAGATAAGGATGTCTTAGGGTTCCGACATGAATGCCGAATTTTTATGAAGACTATGGTATCAAAAATTCTCGATAAATCCCCTCTGGCCTATTCCTTCACAAAGGCTATCACATGTTTGGATCCAGAAGTGGCAATTGACAGCAAAGCTGCCAAGAGACGTTTAGGCTTAGCATTGACTCATCTCACTGAATTGAACCGCATTGGTGGCTATGAGGCAGATTCCATTAAAAAGGCATGCCATTTGCAAATTTTGTTCTCAGTATTTAGCGGAGCATTTTAATTTCCATCTCCATAGATTTATTCCATGAACGTCAATTACATTGTCACATAACCAGTTTTGTATATTTTTCTTTGAAATATAACTTGAAGTTTACTTGTTACTTATACTTGTTACTTACCACTTTTTACCTGTCATACAACTCAAGGTAGCCATGATAATTTTTTTCGTCTAATATGTGCGTTCGATAGCAAATTCAATCAAAATGTATCTCGAGCAAAACTCAATGAAGCCCTGGAAATTTTTTAGGAAAACCTGGAAAACTCAGGGAAAAAAATCTAGAGATTTGCTGGACACCCTGTTCTATCTCAACACCTCCTTAGGAAGAAGATCTTATCCACAAGAATAATCTTGAAAGAACCTTCCTTAGGCAGCACCTACTTTGGATCCATTTTTCTCCTGATTCAATGTTGGCTGATGTCTGTCGGAAGACGTCAGATTGAAAACAAACATGTTTGATTGGACTTTCTGATTGGCAGACGTTGGATGAAGAATCTCCTTCCAATGTAGATGCCCTTGTTAATATCTTTGTTTGTTTTTCTTCCGACATCGGATCTGGAGAAAAATGAATCCAATCTAGGTTTCAGCCTGATTGTCTAACCATATAAGGAAAACTTTTATCACCTTCAAATTTAACAGCACAGCATTTGTCAAACTAGATCTAATAATTATTTTGTGATAATTTCAATTAAAATTCAATAATTCATTACTCTGTCACTTAAGGGCTCATTATTTTTATTTATGAAAAATGTTGATGATTCTTCTTAACTTAATTCATTATTTAGAAGATGGATTAAATAATCTATCTAAATAGATAACTCCAACTTCTTAGACCTTAAAATACTTATCATACTTGACAAGGATCAATTTCCCATGTATAGAAAATCTACTTTCATGGACCATGTAATACCTGGTTCTTCTAACCACCACAACTCACACAAACTTGCTCTTTCATTATCCATAGATTTATCAAAGTACTGATTTCTTTGGCAACTTTCAAAAGAAATAGATTATCAACCATATCATTGCCAATAATAATTGTTAGCCTTCCTCTTTTGTCAATAAACTTCTTGAATAAGAAAGCTTGCTATCACCTCTATTTTTATCTCATACCGACACCCCATGCATCCCAACATGATGGTATACATAATCAATTTTATTATTAACTAGTAAACGCCTCCGTCAAGCATGACGGGACTTAATTTAGTTTAAAAATATATCTATTATCGTATATATCTAGTCCTCCATAGCACAAAACATTTTTGCCACAAGATCATAATAACTCAATATATTTCTTACCATTATTTATAATATTTATTCTACTGCTTTCAAGTCATAAAAGCCTACTTTACGTAATTTTTTATGAAAATTATAAGAACATTATCCCCGTGCACTTATATGGTATAACCCATGAAATCAATCTTCAACAATTGTTTTGGTCGTCAAAGGGATGGGTTGTTTACTTCTCAAAAATTTTACCAATTTTCCGTGTTTTTTATCAAAATCCTCAAAAGTTCAGATCTATATCAATATTTCACAACTAAAATAAGAATCTATGATCATTTTCCTTTCTTGTGACAATTGTCTCAATTTTGTAGGACGATTGTTTCTAATTTAATTTTGTAAAAGAATACTAACTGATTATCCCTGTGCATTTATATGGGAAAACTCAAGAATTCAATGTTCAATAATTGCTTTGGTCGTCAAAGGGATGGGTTATTTATTTCCGAAAAATTTTATGAATTTTGTGTATTTTATCAAAGTTCTCGCAATTTCGAATTTATATGAATGATTCACGACTAAAATAAGATTCTATGATTATTTTCCTTTCTTGACACTTGTCTCAATATCGTAGGACCATTGTTTCTAATTTAATTTTGTAAAAGAAATGACCTCTGCAAGTGATGAAAATGTAATTTACGTACATCTCTTATGGAAACGTATTTTGTGCTCCTGAGTTCGAACCCGGGACTTTACAGAGATGAAAATAGTTTTCCTGGGGGCTTCAGCATTGTAGAAACACAATGCAGTTTGTTTCAGATCTCTAAGTCAAGCCTTTTATGAGATAAATAGGGGGACAGACGGACACACAGCAAGCGATTTTGCAATGTTTTGACCGATTCAAGAGGGCACCGACCGGTTTTGTGCGGCAATTTGTCACCATAGATGAGACATGAGTCCACCACTACATGCCAGAAATGAAACAGCAGTCAAAGCAGTGGGTGGAAGCAGGTGGTTCAGAGCCAAAGAAAACTAAGTCGATCACGTCTGCCAGAAAGGTCATGGCCAGTGTGTTTTGGGATGCAAAAGGGATCCTGTTAATTGATTACCTTAAAAAAGGCAGAACAATTACAGGCAAATATTACTCCAACCTTCTTGACCAGCTCGATGCCAAAATTCGCGAGAAGAGGCCTGGCTTGAAGAAGAAAAAAATCATCTTTCACCAGGACAACGCACCTGCTCACAAAGGTGAGGGATTGGAAAACTACAGGATTTAGTGTACGATTTGCTCGGCCATCCCCCCTTTTCTCCTGATTTAGCATCCTCAGACTTCCATTTGTTCCCAAAGTTGAAGAAATTTTTTTCTGGGAAGCGCTATACTTCCAATGAAGAAGTTGAGAGGGCAGTAGATGGAAATTTTCGCACAAACGAAAGACGTCTACTGCAACAATACGTGTAAACAAACTACTTGAGAGAACAAGTTGAAACTTGTCTTACGAACTAATGACGTGTGTGCCCAGGCAGGGATCATAAATTTTTGCTGATTTGTAATTTCAATCAATGAAGAATGCCATAAGTGAAAATCATATAATAGGTTATGAACATAAATACCAAAGAAAAATAATTTTAGTGACATGCAAATCATGCTTGTTCACTTCAAACTGAATTGACTAAAAATTTAATTTCTATTTTAATTACCCTTGTCATCTGCTAAAATAGTACTGCAAAGTTATAAAATGATCAGTAAATTTTTCAGATAAGCTATTATTTTGTTATTATACCCATTTGGATTTGTAAATAAAGAGAAAGTTGAAAAACTAAACAGAAAATAGGAATTTAAACAATTTTTAGCCATTTAAATTTGTATTCTATTAGAAGTTTTGCAGGTTTTTATCCATTTCCAAATTCTGATGAACAAAAATGATAATTAGATTCAAAATTTAGAATGTTCACACACCTATAATATTTTTCAATATAGAAGAGTAATAAAGCTTTGGTCTTTAACATTTTATTAGACATATATATTACAATATTTTACAAGATTTATCATAGTTCTCATTACATAGACTTCCAGTGATAATTTAACCAAATACTGCATAGCAACACTATCTAGTAACTGGGAAGCCTCCATGCAATACCTGCCAATTAATTCCTACTTCAATAATAAACTTTTAATATTTAACAATTTAGTAGAAAACATTCCTATGATTAACTTTCTCCTTAAAAAGCAGACCAGTATCACCAACTTCAGCATTATATCCTTCCCTGTATTTCAACCCAGGAGTCTGAAATAAAAAAAATCTTCCATTAACATTTGTTGCATAAGTAAATTGAGGTGTTGAGGTTCCATTAGGACTGGGTCCTAATTAAATACAAGGTATGAGCGGTTTCTAGGATTTCACTCTTTTTATTCAGAATAGAGTTCATCTGAATCAATTTATTGCCAAATAGATCGTAAAGGTGCTTTAAAATAGAAAACAGCTTCTGTATGCTTTGTGGAATTGCATTTAAAATTGTGGTACATCCCCTTTGGATGACCTGGATGGTTTCAAGATGGTCTCCACCACACTAAACCACTAGCTTTCCTTTTGGGAAATACCAGAAATCTAGGAGAGCCAAATCTGGAAAACATGTATAATCAAACACTGTGATTGTTTTTCTGGCAAAAAATTTAGGTACAACATTTCAAGTGTGCATTGTTGTAGAGAAGTGACTAGGAAATTTGGTCTTGAAATTCAACTATAATACAAAGAATTCTCATCCTTAAGTGTTTGAAGATCATAAACTAATAATCAGAATTCTCTGTTTTACCTTCTGGCAGAAAGTGCATTTTTTTTCTTTTGTATCAAAGAACACAGTAGTGTCTTTACTTGGCACTTTTGCATGAGCTCCTCCTTTACTTTTGGCTTGTTTTTGCTCAACCAAGCAGCACCATTTACTTTTAAGGGGCTCACACCAAAAACACTGTTTAATCTTCAATATCTATCAATTCCATAAAATTAGCATCACTTCTGGAGGACTGTTACATGGCTTTGTAGTGTTCAATTCAGGTGTTTGTACATCAGAAAGAGAATGGACATCAGAAAGAGAATGGACATCAAATAGGTTGTGTTATCAAAACCAAAATATCTCTTCTAAACTCAAACTGAATGATAACTAAGCGTTGAAAACACATGGTCACATGCTTGATTTTCGAGAAAGAATTGAGAGAGGAAAAAAGGCTGATGTTGCCTAGACTCAAACCCAGGTCTCCTACTTGCCCGGAGGTTGCTCGAACCAACTTGGTTACCATAGCTGAACAATCTCTCCTTTGACTTTGGGCCTTATGATAGGACTTTCTGCTAAAGATCAAAAGATGCATATACACATTTTTATTTCTATGACCCTCTAATTAGCTTTATCCTCCTATAACCTCTCTATAACCCCCTTATAATCTGAAGGGTTAAATGGCAGACGAGACATTAAAGCCTCAATTTCACCCTAAATAAAGGCAATATTCATTTATTTATTTGTGGATGTTCAATGCTCATTTCCAGGTTATTAATTATGTGAATAAGAAGGTCTTCAAAGAAATTTGGCAGAGAATATTGAAAAAGGAAAACAGTCTCTTTACACTTGCAACTCCAAACAATCCTATGGAATAATTCCTCAATACACACATATAGTCTTTCCATTTCACTCTCACCATAACTTTGCTACATTTGGGGGTATCTGTAGATGACATTAAATTGCTGTGAACTTCTCTTCCACAGTTAGTGGCTTGCATAAAAGATTTTTGGGTTTCCACCCAGTTAAATTCTGGAGACATTGCTGTTGTCAACATATCGATGATACACTTATCTTCCTCGGGGCTGAGGTGGTGTAAACAATCCTTCTCTCATATATACACCCCTAAGTAAGGTGGGACTTTGCTGCTAGTCTTTTGACCAAACAGCTTCTTGCTTATGATGCCATCCCATTCTCTAAGTGTGTAAACAACATCTCTGTTGAAGTAATTATCTGTTGATTGCATTTCAATGGCCTTATAGGTAACCTCATCTCAGTATCCTCTTTAGTGACCAAGGCATTTCATACCCTTGGAATTGATCTTATAGTTATGCTGTAAGCAGAATTCCTAAACTGCAGATTTCTTTGGTTGATCTAAGCATATGCATTGGGAATGTTCTTTAACCTGAGTGGTAATGGTGCATCTAGTTCATTCAAAATAAACATATCTGCATTTGAAGGAAATTTGATAAACCCTTGGTGTTCTTATGTCAAAGTCATCTTTCACGTGAATTGGCATTCCTTAAATAAATCTAAACAGTAATAGTCATCACCGCCCATCACATCACAGGGTGGTGATATTGATGTTAGTCCACTGTGCCATAGATATATCGGATGAAATAACCTGTGTATTAGACAAAGACTGCCTGATGCAGGTTCCATGAAACATGTTCATAGCTGAACATGTTGATAAGTTCTTAACCTATGATAGCAAAGGAACAAAGTCATGAAATATGACTGGAAATAGGATTTTCATACCAACAAAATGATGCTATTGGATAAATATTTGAGTCATTCATACAGCAGAGATTGGAGGGATGCAACTAATAGTTTTCAGTGATTCATCATCTGTCAGAAATTTCCCAACAATTTCATGCCATAGACCCTTGATTATAAAACGATACCCTGACTCATTCATAAAAATTAAGAAAGAAAGATGAACTGCAACAAGGATAAAATTTCTCTGCATCAAGCTCTCCTTCCTATTAATTACATTCTTTTTTTGGCAACAGCTAAACTAAAGGAGCTCAGATACATAGCAAATTGAAATTAACAAGCAAATAAGAATTTTTGAAGTAAATTTTAATATCATAATGGTTTTTAACTTTTATGAAAACTCTACATTGAGAATGCCAAACGTGGAGTGAAGTGGGACTTGAAGCTCCATTCACAGACATAGAAGTGTATGCAAACAAGAAAAGATACTATCCTTGGTTGATGCTTGAATACATAGAGATATTTAAGTCTAACAACACAAACAGAGACGACAATGATCCCTTCCATTGTAATTGGAGTGGGACTCTAAAATAATGAAACATCTGAAAACGTTAATGAATAATATCAAATAGCAGGCCAATTGAATGAAAACCAGAAGGTGACTCCAGTTGACCTGAAGACACTGACAGGAGTGTTGGTGAAACTGTAGTTATTTTACTATTGATATTAACTATTCATTGTGGTGAAACCTTAGAAAATACAAATCAGATATACGCTGGGGAAACTTACATAATAAAATGACATGTTGAGGTTGTAGTGAAAATTTACCAATGAAAAATTATACTATTTTGCCTTTAATATTTACTAATACTTCACACTCGATTTGCAAGCAGGAACTAGGAGTTAACATAAAATTTCCATCAAAAAATGGACAAGAATTCTATCAAATAATATGACATTGAAGCAATGGAAAGACTCCTTGAGAAAAATTATGAGAAAAAGTGTCATATTCATGGAAAATTAGATGATATATTGTCCGTCTAAATATAGGGAAATATAATCTTGAAAATTTTGCAATTCTGAATGTGTAGTTAGCACAAAATCTCCAATTTTCATCATTGTTTCTATTCGTACCAGTTCCATAGACAAAATAAGTAAGTTGTGATATTTTATCCACTGCAATACAGAAACAAACAAGCAATACCATCAATATACCAGCAAATATAATTTTAAAATACTTACTTCTCCATATACATCATATTTTATCTTTGCTTCAGCAGGAGGAATGAGCAATTCTGGAACATTGAATATTGGAACATTGAAGAAGTTCAAAAGCATTCCCTTGTCATTGGTGTACCTGAGATGAAATTTTATCAGCTATTATGAAATTGATAATGACAAAATGAATATGACATTTATTAAATAAATTAATTTATTTGAGAGAAAACTTCATTAGGAACCCATAAACTGAGAGAAGAAACTTGCCTCATAATTTAGCTCCATAATCTCAAATAAAGAACTTTTTAGCTAATCATGATTATAAAATAACTATACATAAAGTTCATGAATGTAACCAGTTTTAACTGATGCTCATCATCAGGTGTGAAGATATGAGAGATATAGGTCAATACATACAATTTAACACAGACATAAAATGGCAAATGCTAGTAAGTTTGTAGTTCCTATTTAAGTTGAGAATCATTTCTAACTACTCTGGGACATCAAGTTTGGATGTTTATGGTCAGAGTTGCACCCAGCCTACTTGCCGCCCAGGTGCAAATATAATTCCCCTTAAAATGAAATACCAAAACCATAAATTTTCTGATTTAAAGGCAAAAATTGTTTAGTAAGACATTGAAAAAACAGTGTTTTATGACTCAATTCCCCAGCTTAAATTGGTCACAAAACATCAGTAAAATTAATAACGCATATTCCATATCCTGACGTAGTTAATGGTCATTATGAATTAATAGTTCACATTACTTTTGAGTATCATTATCTTAGCAGCAACAGTCTCCGGAAGTGTCAATAAAACACCCAAAGCTATTTGCAAATTAGGAAATACTCCGATCAATTCTCTAGCAAATATATATTCCAAAATAAAGATGACTTCTACTTGATACAAGAAAATCTTTTACTGATTTAAATTCTTTGGTTAAATCCACTGCACAAATATTATTTATTTGTTATTGTGCTGCAATTTGGCCAAGTGGCAATGCTGTATGGGAGTATAATATGAAAATTAATACTGATATAAATTGCCTGGCATTTGCCCAAAGACAGGAGGAAAACCCCTCCAAAAACCTCCTGTAGGCAACATTCCTTTCTCGACTTGGGTTATCCACAATTATTTCCTATAAATGTTTGCAAATCTTTAATTTCACACCACAATCTTTCCTAAATAATTCAAGCATATCACAGGCATAGACACAGAAAACAAATAATGTTGTTGTAATAATAATAATGGTTGGTTAAGTATCTGTTGCTGCCTTAAAATGCAGCTGCCAGGGCGTGATGCACACCTTGCATCCATAGGACGGCACAGCTATGTTTATGGTGACCATGTAACAACTGGTTCTTTTCTAAAAGATGGTGGGCAAAGTGGGATTTATGAGAGCTGTTCCAGAAATGCTATTTGTGTATGTAAATTCTTACATACACAAATAGCATTTAGGTTCCTTCCTATCTGGTAAACTACTACAGAATTCCACTATGATCTTAGAAATTTAATTTATAAATTCTGGATCTCTGAAAAGCATCATTTTTATTGATTGAACTGTTGAGTAATTTCTCAACGTTGTGAAGATGGTTATATTAAATCATAGGGAGGGAATTTGTGATTTTAAAACTAATGGAAACCAACAAACCTCATTTCAAACCTTGGTTGATGGCTAGATTGTGGTAAATTGCAGAACAGATAAAAATTTACATGTGAAGTATCTTAATTATTCAATTCTTCATACACCGTCAGAATACTTTAAGGGAAACAATTCAGAAATCTACTTTTTCAACTAAAAGTAGATTAGGATGAATGGCTTACCGCATACGAAGTTCGGCCCATTCCCACTCTCTTGTGATACACCAGTCCTGCAACTTTTTGTCATACTTGTCGTATTTGTCAAAATTTATTCTTTCAATGTCTTCTACAACTACTTCAACTTCGCCTTTCTCACTCCAATCATAGACGAGAAGTTCTGCATGTTCACTACAAAATTAATTCAAACAAGAATTACCATACAACCAGTAAATCATTCGTAAAGAATTAATAGAAGATAAAAGAGGTAATTGTAAAATAATGAGCATTATAGTTTAACTTCCACACAACTCGCACAACCTTTGAATTTTTTTCTCTCTTCAACCAATTTTACAGCACTAGCTTAACAGTATAGAATCCAAAGATGTTTTAAAAGTTCTCATAATATACGTTTATTCTATCTTTAAAGACGAGACCAAGTTTGAAAATGTTTGTCTTACAAATTTCATGCATTTCATGTGTTGTGGTAACCAAGGTTTGTAAGGGACCAATCATTTGATGGAATTTATATTCACTATTTACTGTGATGCACCACTAGATTTTTATACTTTTCTGAATGTATAAATAACATTGTAAGAGTAACCTACAATGATTTTTATCATATCCGGATTCATTCTTTTGAGGATCTAGAGAATATATGAATGGAATTTAAATCTTCAGAGTAAAATTTACCATTAGCACAAGAATTTCAGAGGTAAAAACTGTTACCTTGTTAGAGTAGCCACAGCACATCTAATAGTGCATAGCTGAGATATCAATCAACTAATCATGACCAAATCTCTCAGAAATAACACGACTTACAATCAAACAAAAGTATTAATTATTTTAATATAATTTTAATGTATCCTTTAATAGATTTTTAAATCTCTAGAAATTATTTTGGGAAACTCACTTCATTCATTAGGAAAAAATTGGAAAGCGTAATTCAAAAGATGCGAGCATAATATTGGAAGCAGTAGCTTTGTCTAAAAGAATGCAGAATATCAAAATCATTTGCTCTACTTTTTGTATGAAATTTTAGTTAAAAGTTGATCGTGCAAGTAAAACTTTACAAAATAAACAAAAAAAATTACAGACTGCACTTTCATTGCTTGACGATTAACAGACTTCAATAAAAAACTGTCACTCAGATGAATATTTTCATTACATAATAGAACAATCTAAAAAATTGCAGAAGAAATTGATGTAAATACAAACATTGAATCCAAATAAAATATGGCTCGAGTTTGAAGAAGAAAAAAAGGAACTTTGATTATGAAGCATAAGATAAACCAATAACGGACAAAAAAAGAAGTTTACAGTTTATTACTTTTATGTAGTAATTGATCAAATTCATAATTCACTTGAAGAAAGATATACCAAAAAATTCTAGAAAATAGATCACTCTAATTTGATTAAAGAATTTGTCAAGGGAAAAGCAAAATTTTAGTAGTGCTAGTATAAATTGTAGAGTATATATTATGGCATACTATATACCATCTAGTGCATATTGTTATTGTATATATTCTAGATATTTACTATGGTATTGTGTTACCTGTTGCAGAAATATTATTTGATTGTACTTATACAGGTTATTGCATTTAAAAATATGTAATTTTTCTGATTTTACTATTTTATTATTATACTACTACTATTTTATTATTAATCAAGATCATACAAACCATCACTAACAATTATGCTAATATTGCTATTAGCCTTCATTAACCGAAAATGAGGAAATGAATCATTATTGAAAAAGAGCCTATTCTCAAGTTCTGAGAATTAAGCTTCATAGAGCCGGTTTTCATAAAAAACATTATATCGATTTACCAGTTACCTTATTTCTTTGAGATAAGATCTCTTGTAAACTCTCTCCAGTGTGGAAAGATACTCATCAGTGAGCGCTTTGGACTGAACTTCATGAGGATAGTTCCTCTTCTTTATCCTATCTTTTACAACTGAAACTGGCACATCTAAATAGATCACCAAATGAGGCTTCAGCAGCTCTGTTATGGTGTTCTTCTTGATCTCATAGTACGCAGTATGCACTGTAAGAATTGAATGTTTTAATGAAAGCTAAGAACATCACTAGCGACTACGAAAGCTAGACATATTAATTATATGTTTTCACTGACCTCCTTTGCTGATGTAGCCATGATTGAGCATAGCTTCCAAAAACACATAGTCACTGTAGGGAGATCTTTCCAAGACTACCCCTTGACCTGTTAAAAGGACCTTTAAGTATAATATTTACATCCTTATATCAGCGAAGCAAAAATATGGTGTACCTGTGTTAAATACATGGGCTAAGGCATCAACATACTGCATGTATCTCAATTGGTATTTCTCTATTTGAAATGCAGATACATTCTTATGGTTTGGATTCATGCAGAAGTTTTTCTCGTCGAACGTTCTGTAGGATTCCGGCAACTGAGGATCCAAGGTCCTAATATCGAAATTATAGCTAGTTATGTACAGGTCATCCATGGTAGACTCTGGCATATGTAACATATCTAATTCCTCTGCAAGGCTCTTCGCAAACTCAGTCTTTCCAGCAGCAATAGGGCCATCGACCACGACAATTTTGGAATTTTCATCAAACCTATGAGTAGTACGATCAAGCATGGCATTCCATAACCTATATTTTTTCTCTTTGTAAGGATAGGGAGGAGGTCTCTTATAATCCTTATCCCGCAAAGCTTTTCCACTAATAGGGGCAGACTGCTTCAAAAATAAAGAATTTAAATTAATTTTGCAGAGAGGCTTGTTGACATGACTTCCTGATGAAGGTGTTATAAATTTCGTTATCGAAGACCGGATGACTACCCAAGCCATTTCGGAAAAAATCGAAAACTCGGACAGTCTCGCAAACACACTACTGTCCACTTCTGCTGAGGCGCTGGGGAGAACTTAACAACCGGAAACACTTACAACGTAAGTAAAATCTCTACAGTAAAAAGTCGAAGGGAATCTAAATAAAAGATTTGATTTTGCATAACAGTTTGAAAATTCGCGAAAATGAGGTTAAAAAATCTAGCCTATTATATTCATATTAACTTATTCATAAAAGTAACTGATGTTTGTTCATATGAACCAGCGTACGTCAACTGATATGTTACTTACCTAGTGTCTGCTATGGTCTGTTTCTACGGTATCTACTTACTAATCAACACTGATTTATTAGAAGAACTAACAACGTTATTGATCATTTGAGCCATGAAATTTCCATTTGAAGATCCCTTTCTATAACATACTGAAGTTTCAAATCTTTGAATACATCACCCTAGTAATCAACGCTTTCGTCTTTTCTCTCATAATATTTAATATAAACAAGAGTGATACTTCAATGGAGATTTTTTATTCGTAGAAATAAAAAGAAGCAACCTTCATTCCAAATTACAGTCAATGCTTCAGGACAAACTTGAAATGGATTGGAGGATATACATTCGCAGGGTTGATGCGGTATATTACTTTCTTTATTTCTATAAAGTTATTCTTAATTATCATTTAGTCGCTGATACTAATGTAGGATCCTCATCAATATTTTAGGGCCGGAATTTCAGTATTCGAAATTTTCTCTTGCTGGGTAATTCGCTGAAAACTTCTCTATAAAGCTATTTACAAGATTGTCAGTTGATTTAAAATTCAACGTATCATCAAGCTTTATCCTTCCCCGAAAAAGTTGATGAAATCAGAGTCTTCAAACCTACGATTCCTTCTGAATGCCACTTAGCGGCCCGGCCCGTACGGGCGGTGCGTGAAGCGGCCTGTAAACAGAAGAAGTACGATTAAAAACGTCAAATAGAGAATGATTATGGCGGAGGGTGGGTCTGGTGGAGACGACAAACAATTTCCTTTTTATGATTACCCTAAAAGACGAGGTAAGCGATCAGACGAAGATGACGAAAGTGATAGTGGTACTGAAGATATTCCCGCACAGCCAGATTTAGGACTCGGATCGCAGCCTAACTTCGATAAAAAGGCTACAGCTGGACCTCAAGGGCAAGGTTGATTTTGAAATTGGTACTTGGAAATTCCTTTTCGACTATTTGAATCATTTCTAATCATTTCAACCCCATTCCTTCCAGATAATTTAACGCAGAGATCTGAAAATCCTTTCTCGTTCAAAGTGTTTTTAAAACGTGACGCCTCAAGAAATACTTACTCGTCGACTGGTGCAAGACCCAAAATTTACTCTCACCCCTCATCTGATGGCGGCAGGACACCGAATGATACCACGGGTGATGACCATGGAACTCCACTCCGTGTCAACTCATCCAGATTGGTCGGGACCCCTGAACTTACTTCAGCTCTTCCTGACTTCGTGCAGGATCATTTGGTTATGGAACAGTGTTACCTATCTGAACCTTCGTCACAAGGATTACCAGACCTTGATAACTTACCGGATTTTGCATTGGGTGGTACGGATAGTATGAGTTGTACCAGTGGACAAAGTCAGAGTAGGCGAGCTGGTGCACATCCTGATAGTGTGAATGATGTACTCTCAAGATCCCATGATCATAGCCCCGGTGCAGTGTCTCCTGAAAGAAATATTCATGTTCCTCAAGGACCCTCAGAAGTTGCGACTTCAAAAAGTTTACCCGATTTTCTCTCAGATGGTCCCATTCTCGGAGGACGACTTTCAAGCAACTCCGACATAGATCCCACCCTTCCTTCATCCCATTCCCTCAACGCAGACTCTCAGAGGGTAAGTATATAGCAAACTACTGTAACTTTATTCATTACATCCATGTAAAAAAGCCTCTGTTCCTTTATTGAGCACATTTACTTCTTATGAAACATTGTAAACTTACATACTTAACATAAAATACGACATTCTGTTCATAGCTATTGCAGGAAAATGAGAGATTGCGCTGGGAGTTAGATATGTGTAGAAGACAGCTATCGGACGAGTCAACGAGGTAATTTTTAATTGAACTGAAGTTAATCGAGTGATTGAATGAATTTTAATGGTATTTTTTGTCGCAACAGGGTTCAATCTTTAGAACGTGAGTTATTTAATATGAGAAGGAGGGAAAGTGAGGAGACAGCAACGTTAGCCAAATCAATTGAACAAGTTGAAGACAACCTAAAACGCACAACGGTAAGACTAAATGGTGTTGACAAGAGTTTATTCGTCAAATTCAAAGCTAAACTCTACTAATATTCTTTCAGAGAAGAGCAGTAAATGCAGAAACAACAGTTTCAAAGCTCAAGCAAGAGATGAAAGTTATCATGGTAATTTATGTTTGCAAGCAAGAACTGTCTTAGTTAGAATGATATTTTTCATGCATAGCTCTTTGTTTTGTGTCTATATTTAGGCTGAAATGTGTGAACTTCGTCGAGAAAATGACCGGCTACAAGGTTTCAAAGGTAAAAGCCCCTCATCTGAAGATCCTTCATCACTAGGGGCATGTGGTACATCTAGCCCTCTGAATCAAGGCATACCTCAGCAAGTGGCTAGTGAGCTTTTAATGGCCGCTAATTCAGCTGAACATTCTCTAAGGTATGTAAAGATATAATGATATCATAGGAAATTGATGTAATAAATAGAATGTGTATAATTCTAAGGATAAAAAAAACATAGAATGTGAACTCATCCTCTTGATTCTGGATACTGTATTTGAACTGTAATCCTTTTTCTGTGGAAATATGGGTTATACATAGCAATATTTTGTCAAGATTTGATTGATTTTTTTTGAGATTGTAGATCAGCTAACATCTTTAGCTGAAGTTGATTTAACAAAATAGGTGACAGAATTCCCATGAAAGTTTCTCTGGAATCTTATAAATGCAAATGAATTTCAGTTTTTAGAGTAGAGATAATAATCATTGCTTTTGATCAGTTTTAGCATGGTATGGATCGGTTGAATTTTATTGAGTAACTTTTTACAGACACTACTGATCTGTTTTTTGGAATGCTACTTTTGCATTTCCACCCTCATTGCTTGCATAGCTAATAAATTTTCATCACAGTTGATCTAGTGGGATATCTTAGAAAGTGAGAGGATCAACGATAAACTTTGCTCATTAAAGTGTGCTCTCTGTAAACTACATGAAAAAAGAAGTGGAAAAGTCAATATGAGTGGATTCAGGACTATCAACTTTTTGTCTTCCATTTATCCTTTGAATTTAGATAGTTTAATGATTAGAACTCTTATCTAGAATTTGAGGAGTATCCTCAATTTTTAAATCATGTAGAAAGTCCAAGAATTTCTATCTTCTTGTATTTATCATTGACAGTCAAGATTTACTGAATTTATCCTAATGCATTATGTTTTACTTCTAATAGGCAACTCCTTGGAGGTGTTGATAACCTCAGAGTCCTTGCTGCAACTCTTGAAAACATGTTTAGGATACAAGAACATTCTCCTCCTGAAGATCCAGGGCAGTAATGAGGGGTAATAAGTGTTGAATGCCAAGAAGGGAAGGTATATGTACAAATAGAAACTCTCTTCACAGAATCAAATGATTTTAAGGAATGTATATTTTACATGATTAGCAGTTAGTTTATTTATTGAAGAGAAACTGAGAGACGTGATTGATTCACACTGATGTCTAACTTAAATAGCAGGTGAATTTGATGTTACTGGCAGTTGTGAAACAGTTTTTCATTTTTGTGCCCTATCACAAAATGTATGAGTTCTAACAAACCAAAATATGTTACATTAACAATAACATATTTTCATATATCTAGCCTTTGTCAACCATCCTTTGTTAGACTTGCATAATTTTTTTCTTGGAGTAATTTTCAAGGTTTGTCTGTGATAATTGCTTGTACAAGAGTTGAAGTGATTATGATTAGTATGACTCAAGATTTAGAAGTGCCAAGCACATATTATTTAAAGCCAATTGGCTTTGTCCTTCTAGTCTCTCATAAAATCACAGGGTAAACAAACTTTCTGTTCTTGAATATCTCAAGATTCATTTAAATGGAAAGTTATTATAAAAGATTGTGTTAGCAGAAAGTGCTCAAGCTACCCTCACATTAGTAAAGAAGTATTTGTAGATGTGTGTTTTTGCACTTATCCAAGGCCATTTTTAAACCTCAGGACCAATATCGTAGTGACCAATGAATTATTCATCTGGTTTTTGTGCCATTACATTCTTTTCTATGCTGTTATTAAAGATATGACTTTCTAAAAAAATAATAAATTTCATGGACTTGAAATCCTTTCTCTCTTGAAAATGACCTTGTCAGATTGTACGGAAAAATACGTTTGTCATTTTTAGCAAGATGGCAAGGTTACATCAACATTTTGCCACAGTCTGGCTGATTTTAATATTCTGCAAGAAATATTTTGAAAGGCAATCATTGAAGAATGACGGTTGTTTTAATATTAATTGATAGACATCTTTATAAAAATAAAAAACTATGATGAGCATTTTTAGTATTTTTTATCGCCAGAAAACAAATTTTTTTACCTAATGTAAGATTAGAGTTTGCAAATTGTCTTAATGAGAAATTGGGTCTTCACATGCAACATGTTTCTGGTTTCTCTTGAATGGAAACATTTTAAAGTGGAAGATGGACATTTCTTTTCTTACCAGATAGTTTTTGTCTACATTGTATGTGAAATGAATAATTTTTGTGGATAATTATGTGGGTTAACAATATACTTAAAGCAAATAAACCCTTATGTTATTACTAAAATTAAATGATAACAAGTCCCCCATTCATAGGGTATCAACACCAGGACTTGGCAGGTTAAGGTTACTAATATTTGGACTTCGCAGTATGGAATGACAATATGTGGGCAACACTTTGCTTTACCATCTGTTATTACTTAGAATTTTACCTCTGGTTCTAATTACACCGCTAGCTAAAATCCCTCTCTCTTGTGTATGACAACATTTGTTTCATCAATATTTTATATGTAAACTTATGCTTGAGCATATCTGGTTGTTCTATTTTTAGTAAAGCAGTTGAAATAGCTTTTGCCTTCATCAACAGAAAGAATTCATCACAGAGTGAGGATTGGCTTAATTTGGTTCATACACTTACTTAAATGTCATGGGGCAAGTATTTTTAAGAACGTTTTAAGTAGGGTCTAACAGAAACAGATATTGGAGGTTTGCTGGCTTTCAAAAGAAATCATAGTAATCATACTTGTCATGTATGTCATTTCCAATTAAGTCTCATAATTCGTGACTTATTTTCGTAATCACTTTGCCATTTTTCTGTTTCAATCAATGCATCCCTTGGTGACATTTGTTGCATCAAACTGATGGGGCCAGTTGCTCAGAATTTTCTGATTCAAAGGTAAGGAACTGTGACAATGAGTGGCGTTATCCTGAAAATTGAAAAAGGCTCACACCATCAACAACACAGGCCTGCAAAATCACACTTTTTGAAAAATAAAAAAATATTTTCATGCATTTTGTATTATTTTTGGTTCAAAAATGAGCCGGATTTCTTTCCATCACACAGGATATTTTTCACAAAGAAAGTATTAAGATTTTTAAAGAAAAAGAGATTTTTATCAAATGAAGATTTATTAATATAAAATGTTTGCAATCGAGAAACTAAAATCTACTTAAATATGATCCAGAATTATTTAAAGATTGCAGTGTTTTTAAGTATTTACAAGGAATTGTTGAATACAACACAGTTTTGAACAACAATTTTGTAATTTTTCTTTGTTGTTCAAAACTGTTTTATCCATCAATTCCTCATGATGTCATCAAGATTCCACAGAGTGATGGACTCCTCCCTGAATTTTATGGAAGTCATTGAGGGACCTTTGCTGACCACCAAAGCTTCCTATGGTTAATGTTCTCTCATGAATGTTTTGCAGGTAATTTTTCTTAAGCACTCGGCACAAATATTATCCATCTTCCCTGGTGTCTGTTTCCCATTTCTTCAATATCTTGATTTTTTACCTTGTTCTTCATTTACTCTGGCAAGAATTCCCAGAAAATTTTCCAAATTTGAATCCAAATATGCAATGTTAAGCTCATTTTAAAGCCCAAGTAATGATATTTGCTCAAGATATTTATGTAAATATTTTGGTAGCCTGGGTCTTTTTATTTATTTATTAGTATTCCAATGCCCCCACAAACATCCATCTACTGGACAATTAAAGTAATGGGCTTCAATCAATAGCAAAGATGAACACCCATGACCATTCCCTAATAGAAAAAAAACATACAAGCTGGGATTCGAACCTGAGACCTTAGGATTGGAGCACTAACATGCTAACCACTATGCCAACATGGACAGTTATTTCCAACAGTTTTTCATTACATCCAAAGGATCTCCATGCTTATATTTGTTTTTGTTCTATTTAGTTTAAAATATTTCATCCTCCAGGAGCTTTCTAATGGTCTGATCTTCAGGACCATTCTAATAGTCTTTCTTTGATACTCGGGATCTTTCCTGTTTCCAATGAAGTTTTTCATTAAATCTGTCTTTGGCTCAAGCTAGTTTCAGATGTCTTATTCTTCAGTAAACCTTCAGTTTCTTTCAATTTTGCCACTGACACTCCTGGAAACTTGTTGTAGAGGTACTTAAAATATTCTCCATCTCTGTGCATTGACTTGACAAATTGATCCATGAGACCATGTTTGATTGGAAGTAGTTAGACTTAGATCAACTAAACGGTCATGAATAATACATCTACTTCCAAGCCTTAAGGTATCCTTTAGTGGCCAAATTTTTTTTACTTGATGTGAAGTTTCATGACTTCCTTTGCACAAAAGAAGGAAAAAAAACTGGTACCTTGGTTAACGATGACCTTAGTTAATGACGTATTTGTTTAATAATGAATAGCTGTGTGATAAAAATAATTTCTCAGGTAATGACGCAGGTTTATTTTTTGTAATGTTTACGATGCCTTCTGGTGAAGATTGACCATTAAAAATTTCTTTTATGACTATTCATTTTATCAATGATAATTTTTTGTTGCAAGTATAATTGAATAAATCATATGTACTTTATATTAATGACTTTTAATTGGTTTTATCTGCATAATTGACATGCAGTGTGGTTCTGGAAAATCGTGCCTTGGATATTGACAGTTTCAGCTAATGACGAAAATCTTGGAACGGATTATAGTCGTTAACCAAGGTACCACAGTATTACTATCTTGCTGGCCAAGAAGCAGAGAGTCAATTTACCCTATCTAAATCCATGTCTCTTAATTTAGAAAGGTAAGATTTTAATACCATTCTTTCTAATATAGAGAATGAGCTACTGGCAATGAGACATACATTATTTCATGATGGACCATAACAGCCTTGAGACTTTTCTTTCAAAGAGTCTTTAAAAAGTCTCCATTCATCCACTTCATGGGTATCATTTAAAATTTTTGCAAGCTCAAGTACATGATTGCAATAATTCAGTAATTTTTATTTCTAGAATTTTTTTTTCCTGTTTTGGAACCAAGAAAATGTCCTAGAAGCTAAAAAAACGTTTCTTTTAATATAGAGCTCGAAAGCTCTGCAGAGTCTTAAAATAATTCTAAATCCCTCAGCCAGTCATTTTATTCTAATTGGGAGAATAGCTGTGGTTCATTACTTACACCTGGATTGTACACATCATCATCAATATGATAGATGTTAGAAATATTGTGAACTGTTTCAATATCCTTTGAAATATAATTAAAGTTTTCTGAAGGCAAAGGAACAGAACTTTAATGTCTGAAAGTCACTGGACAAATTGGTGAACAAAGGTTTGGGTAAGATATATCCTTTATTTACATTAAATCCCTGGATATTGCAAAAATAAAAATGTCTATGATTTTTTAGCTCCTTCCAACTTTCATAGCTAAAAGATTATTCTTTCCTCAGAGTCTGCTGCCTAAACTCTTGAGCACATATTGAAAACACTTCATGAGCAGCTTACAATTTGTTCAGGTACACATTTTAATTGCTATTAAGTATCCTTTTACTGGTTCACATTAACTTTTTACATAATTATATTCATATATAATGTGTATGGAAATGTACACTATTGCCTACTTCATAATGTTTAATAGGTATTAATTAGCATGCAATCTAATTATCTGTATTCTGTTGAATATCTACAAAATCTTTTATTGCAAGAAAAACTTGCACAATGGAATATTTTCACTTTTTCCTGTAATTATCACCCAAATAACAATAAAATTCACCCATTAGATTAAAGGCAATTTTATTATCCCAGGCCTGTACAATCATAAGATATATGTGTCTTTTGTTTCCTCCGTTAAACTACTGTTGTCTTCCTATCCCCATTAAAACGTACATGAATTTTATCAGTTTTAAAATTGAAATTAATTATTAATTTGTCAGTCCTCTTGAGCTTCCCCAGATTTTGTTAGCTATTCAGTTAAAAAAATATCCTTAATGATTTTAACTCTAATTCATCAATCTAGAAAGCTGAATAGAAATAATTGGCAAATTCTCATGTTTAGTAAATTGTAACTTCTTCATCACAAAGCAACAATTGGGGCAATTACTGACCCATTTATTAAACTACTGCACTTAAACTAATAGATAAACATCTCATTCTAATAATTACAAAAAGACAAATAATATAATGTAAACAACTTGTTAAAATGTTGACATTGGTGGAAGAGCGATTAATTGAACAAAATGGTCTAAACCTGGTGACAAAGTATGGTGTCAAAACATAGGCAAAGTATCTGTGGTACATCAAAATCAAAGATATGTAAATCTTTATTAATAACGTTAGCATTAAACCTTGAAACTGATTGGTAAACTAATTTAGGAACTGCTATTTATCTACAGAAGCACAAATTCAAACAAGTGTAGAAGAACATGTGGAAATACATGCTGGAGAATAAGCTATAGTTCATGATATTACAAGAAAAAAGTTTATTCTATAAGTTCTATAAAAGAAGGTAAACCAAGGAAAAGCTTTTATCATTTAAATCATATTATGAAGGAAGTCTTCTCGGGTTTTCCACCAGGTCAAGTAAACTGTAGCCGACGTTTCGATGACTAACTCCGCCATTGTCTTCAGGGCGCTGAATGAGCCCTCATTACTACAGCTACAGTTTACTTGACCTGGTGGAAAACCCAAGAAGACTTCCTTCACAGCATACACCAGGAAAGCACTAAATCTTTCATAAATCATATTAGTTTTTATTGCTCTCAGTGGAAATGAATTTTTTGGCCTATATTTGAATAGAGCATCTCAACAGATGATAGGTAGAAATCCCTTTGTTCCTTTAAAACAAAAGGGGAAGTTATGAGCCTCAGCATTTTTGCCCATCATGCCTGCCTTTCCCTTGCTGCATTCTGGAATCATTCAAACTGAAAAATAACTCTATGCAGAGGTCACAAACTTTCAGTTTTACTTGATTTGAGCATTTTAAACTTACCTAATTGACGTAAGAAGTCTATTTTTCTACCGACTTCCTCAGGTGATTTACTGAGGTCATACTATGATGATGGAAAATAAATGGTATGCATACCTAAAGTGGCATGCAAGAGAATTTTACTGGTCCAAGTTTTACTGAAAGCACAATATTTGTTATATATTCCTCTGGTAAAACATTTAAGCTCATTAGCACAAATGTGAGTTTCACTCACTGATAATATTTTTTTGTGAATAATAATATTTCAACCCATCATTGACATGATATGAATAATGCCAGCCTCAAACACTGTAGCTTAGCTTGTCTGATGTAGATTCTAAAAATTGATGCAAATACATTCATAAAGTGAACGAATCTGCTGGTTTAAATGTCAGAATTTCTAAAAGCTTTATAAGTTTAAATTTTGGATTATAAGATTAGCAAGGATTTCCAAGCCGTAACATTGTAAATATTGGTGAGACTGAGATGAAACTTGTAAGCAGTTATGAACTTGTTAAGAACACAATTTGATGGATAATTACCAAAATGTGTGGAATACCTCACAAAAAAACTATCCTTAAAGTAATTTTGATTTTTAAACTGTGATGAATGCCTTCCTATCTCAAAATTTAAAAGCTTCATTTTTAGGTTCCAAAAATGTCTTCTATCCTTTTCATTACCCTAATAATCAGTTCAAATCATCATTGATTTCTTAAGGAAGAGGTCAGATTCATGGTCATATGAAACAAGAAAGCAGAAAATTGTAACAATTAGAAATTGAACTTTTTTTTAACATTTTTCTACTTAGCAACTCCCTATGGTTGCTTACTTTCTGTATTACATGAAGCAGGATCAGTTTATCTGGTATCATTTTGAGTAATATATTTATAACCATTTCATCAATATTGCTCACATATGTTAAGCAATGGATGCAAAAATCAAGCAAGGACAATAGATTTGAATTGATATGGAATCCAGAAGTCACCTATATTGTTTTGACCTTAGAAGGTTCCGATTTGGATTTTTTACTTTCAATAAAATTCAGTAACAGTTGATCAGAGCAAGCTTGGTAGAATGTAGGTCAGTGTACAATCCTTGCATAACTGATGTCCCTAGTGATAATTCTGATAAGGATTTAGTAAAAATACAGAATTTCCTGCATTGCTGTTTTACAGAAACTTGCTATAAATTAATAATATACTCAAATGCTGATACAAATGAATTATTTACTCAATGCAGGAAAGTGCTATCTCTTGTCAAGCCATAATAATGGAAATGAAACACTAGAAGTATTTCAATTATTCAAATTGATTATCTTAAATGAGGAATGAGTTATTGTTCAGGCATCTTTATTTCCAACATTTTAACAGATTTTACATAAAATTCATATAATCTATTCAGTTGTATTAAATACTTTCAAATTGTCAACCAATAGTAATATTAGTGTAAATTAATATAAATGACTCTTCATATATATATATGTACTTGATTATCTGTTATTGCCTTTAGAATCTATAGTATGCAGAATTAAAACTTCCCTGCATCTATATAAGTATATAAATCTATTTATCATTTTATAAGGTACATAAAACATTTTATTTTGTATACTTGACAAATCCAATAAGCTACAAAATCACATTTGATACATCTTTAAAAATAGTAAAACTATCAGTAAGCTTAGACCTATGTTTCAAAAGGGTATGGTGTAAGCTTCTGATAATAGAGAAAAATTTTCCAGTCTTTTAATATCTTCTTAATGAACAATAAACGTATAACAAATACATGACTTATGGCAATAAAGTCATCACAAGGAAAATACAAGCATTGTCTTCCTTATATTCTGGTTTGGTTTTTTAAGATCACTCAAACTTCCAGCCTGCAATGCTAGAGAAAAATCTCCTCTTCACAATCAAATAATACGTATACACCCTGTTTTTAGTAAAAATCACAATACACAAACAGCTTGAAATTAAGAAATAATAAAAAAGCCATAACCTAACAAATACAAATTCAACATCATAAATATAATTAATTCATGTAAATCAGTCTCAAGGAAATTTAATCAATAGATCACCAGTACTTAAAATGTAAAAACCCATTTTTGACATGAACACACTTTAAAGCAACATTGATACCCTCAAATTAAACAATAATATGGCAAAAATTAATAACATGGTGCTTAAATACTTACGAGGACGAATTGGTGTTAGGATTAATGATAGTTTGATCTAAAGTTAATTCTTCAAATTCAATATTCATGCAACTTGATTATCATCTAAAACAACTATAAAAATATCTAACCAAAATTTTTGAGACTATTTGTTTGGTAAATGGATAATTAACATAGGGTAAAGGGCCTTTGTCTGTTGTAAATCATCTGGTAACTGTTCCATTTGCAGTCTTCAATTATCCATTTCCATCAAAGCTACTGACTCTAAAGTAAATAACAAACTGACCTGAAATGTCTCAAAAACAAATTCTGTGCATATTTTTACATTTATACAAGTTTATTTACATCTAAGGCAGTTTAAAGCTGTTTGATTTGGATTGTATAATCATTTCAAGACTTAAATGCATATAAAACAAGGCTGTAATAATCTGTATATTCTTGTTCTTTTGATTAATTTAAAGAATTTATAGTTACACAAATATTGAAATGGCAGATTTTTTCTCCTATCTAGCCATGTATTCACATAAAAACTATCATAGTTGTTAACATTCGTACAGTAAGAAAATCTTTAGACCTGTAATCCAGTCTTTCTAAAGTGTTCATCGTCTAAAATCTCATACTTGTACCTCTTGTAATCAAAATTTTCTCTTTTACTAGCCGCTATGGAGTCTTCTAATATCTTTTTTACAACAGGACGTAATCTTTCCAGACCAGCTAAGTCTGCCAACTGATCAAAATATTCCCATAACATAAAATTCATGAGATGCGCATAACGAGCTGGAATATTGTGAGTGCATCTCCACTGAAATTCTTTGTCTGCATCCCTCTGCATTTCTTCTTTAGAGGGCAGGTCTATGCTTTTATCCAATGTCCTCAAATAATAGGCAACCTATTAAGAGAAAATTTTTATAACGGTTAGGTGAAAAATTCTTTGCTCTGCATTATTGACATATTTCCAAGAATGCCAAATACGAAATGAAAAATTGTCATTTTTCCATGATAAAGCCAAAAAGGAACTACCAGGAGCATTGTAACCCTTTTCTATGTTCTATGAAATATTTTCACATTTATGAATATTAGTTAATGAAATATAACAGGATTATGGTTTATTACCATCCCTCCATCACTCACAAAAATTTCATTCTGCTGTTACTTGCATAGAGTGCTCCTGATGGCCCATGTTAAAAATTTTATAGTACCTTGCTCAATCAATATTATTCACTTATCAGTAGGAGCAAATATTTTTACAAAAATATCATCGTTTTCCACATGGAAAATATTATGGCATGGCTATGACATGTAATTTTTAGGGTGATATCATAAATTGTAGCATGACAGGCTGAGAAGAGAGCAGAATTCAAGCAGAGGAATTGAACTTCCTAATGAGCATTCTGGGTAAAACAATAAAATATGAGATCAGAAAAAAAGTAGAAAGTATCAGTATAGAAAGGCTGCAAAGTACGGACTGAGAGAACAAAATTAAGATGGTTTGGTCATGAAGAGTAGATGAAAGTAAGGTGACTTTCTAGAAGAGATTTTGAAGGGATGGACAGAGAAAAAAGACCTGCGAGAAAAGCAAGAGAAAGAGGAATGATATGATTAAAAAGCACATTAGAAGAAAAGTAGAAGCAGAAAGCATTTGGGATGAGATAATGGTGGGAGGATAAAATAAGATGGCAGACATTGGTCCTCAAACACCCTACTCTGACATAGTCAGGAAGAAAGGGTAAAGGATGATGATGATTGTAAATTGCAGGCTGATGGGCAAATGAATATTTATATATTTGAAAGATGAACTAATATCTATAAGTCAAACTACAACCAGTAATTACAAATACATAGTTATCTTGAGAAGTGAACCAAAAATCTTATTTAGATAGGAAGACTATGTAAACAGCAAAAGACTTGGATTTTAGAAATCTGCTATACTGCACCATCTCATGAATGTCTTTTTTTAAGCAGAGAAAAAGGTATAAAACAGACAACAATTTCAGCTACTGAAGAGGAGAAGTCCAGCAAAACTAAAGAAAATTCACTATAAAAGAATAGCTGAGGAGTCCACAACACCCATTATGAGTCATTTAGGGTTAATAATGAAAGGAAATGTGCTCTCATGAAATATGTCATCACAATTCAGCATATACATGATATTTTCCATTTATTTGAGTCATTTGTGAAGTTAGTGAAATAACTTGCACTAGAGCCATTCTTCCCATTCAATGTCAATGAAGAAAGTTATCAGGATTTAGAAAACATTAGATTAGCGATCCAAAAATTGAACTCTTAACACACCGTGATCCAATACAAAAACATCATGATTGCAAGTATCACTATAGTGCTGTGTGAGATTTATCTATACGGGAATATTCATGCATTCTGCCATGTAACGATACCAACACGTATAGACACGGTAATCACAAACTTTACATTCATGTATATCAGTAAGTAAATGAAGATAAAATCACCAATTTTTGCCTAAACATGCGTAAATTAAGTTTCATTTTACTGACTTACATTCACAGCCATCAAAACACAAGGCCTCTTCCATGGCTCCAGTAATAAGGATATTCATATTACAAGCTACCTAGAGCCATCAAAGAAATAACTGGAGCTAAGAAAATTAAAGAAGCCATTTCTTGAACCCAAAATAAGGAATATTTTCATTTTCTTCAGAGGGAGATTATGGGTATAACTAACAGCAACTTTTTAAAACTTTCAAGGAACATTGATTGTTCTTTTATATATAAAGTATGAGAATCATCCCTTTCATCTTAGTAAATCAATGCGTTTTACACTAGCATAATACTCTTTATAATCAAGATATTTATATTTTCATACACACACACACAAAGTTGTGCCAAGATATTTTAGCATCTGAGACAAGTTGTGATATAGTGCCCTTCATTTTATTCCCAAATCATTTAACTGTAATTATTTCAAACTCAGTTGCAAAGGAAAGACAGTACACATCCTTATATTGATCACTTTTCTCAGTAAAACATTTAGGCCTGGCATTATAATGTACACTTAAAAGTGACATTAATGAAAGTTCACTTTATGGCCAGTATGTTTTGCTAGAGTTACAGTGAAGATTATAGTTAACCTCATATGTACTTATATAATGGATTATCATTCACCAACCGGCAGTGAGACAGCCTGGTGAATCACTGTATTTTACCCTCCAGGCGCAATTACAATTCATCATGATGAGCTTCTGTAATGCAAATTTATCCGGACGTAAAAGGACCACCCATTTGGATGTCCGGGAGGAGGTGGCATTACAGAGGTCCATCATGAAGAAAAGAAATAACCCCCTGCACTTCGCAACCTACAACTGCCGCAAGAGCGAAGATAGACTCCTGGAACTACTAAATGAAGCAGAGAAGATAAAATGGGATGTCATCGGACTCAGTGAAGTAAGAAGAAAATCAGAAGAACTGGTTACGCTCAAGGAAGAGCACATATTCTATTATAGGGGAACAAAGGATTGAAGACTTGGAGGAGTTGGCTCCTTGATTAACAAGAAATGGAAAAATAATGTGGAGAAAATAGAAAGTGTATCTGACAGAATGTGTAAGCTAATCCTAAGGATAAACAAGCGTTACTCTGTTCAGATTATCCAAGTTTATGCTCCAACAGCAGCAAGCAGCGAAGAGGAAATTGAAAATTTCTACCAGACTCTCGGCAAGGAACATG
>KZ308194.1:151226-227721 GCA_000376725.2 Ladona fulva
GTTCATGAGAGTAATAGCTGCACGTCTGAAGACGTCCCTGGCAGCTGCCCAGCCCAGAGAACAAGCTGGATTTCGCAAGGGATTCAGCACTATGGACCACATCTACACGCGGCAAGAAATTAACAGCAGAATGAATGAATATGAGATGCCACTAGTACTCAGCTTTGTGGACTATGCCCAGGCCTTTGACTCGGTAAGTACCTCCTCCACACTGGAAGCACTGGGGAAACAAGGGATAGATGCCAAGTACATCCAACTTTTATGCAGCATCTACAAGGATGCCATGGCCTCTGTTATGCTGCATGAAGAAACAGAGGAATTCCGGATTGAGAAGGGAGTGAGACAAGGTGACTGCCTTTCACCAATTATTTTTACAGCTGTTCTAGAAGAAGTTTTATAAACCTTAGACTGGGAGGAAAGAGGCCTACGGATCAATGGAGAACACATCAGTTATTAGCATTTCGCAGATGATATAGTACTCTTTGCAACCAACGGTGAAGATCTAGTATCAAGACTTCAAGAACTGAACATGGCGGGGCAGAAAATAGGACTCAGGATAAACTTATCGAAAACTAAGGTAATGTATAATTCTTTTGCAGTACAGGTATCAATCCTACTACAAGAGGTACCCCTTGATGTTTGTTCAGAGTACACTTACCTGGGACCACTGGTTACGACAGGAGAGAAAAACAGGATTAATGAAGCGAATCGAAGAATAAAACTAGGATGGAGTGCTTTCAGAAGGAACAACCATATTCTGAAGTCAAAAATGCCAATGGTCTTGAAGAGAAAGGTCTTCAACCAATGCATTCTACAAGTTTTGACATATGGAAGTGAGACTTGGGTGTTAAATGCAGCAATAACCCAGTTACTTCAGACTACACAAAGAAGTATGGAACAATGTATGCTTGGAATCACAGGAAGAGATAGAAAAAGCAACATCTGGGTTAGGAAGATGACAGGAGTGACAGACATCATAGATAAGCTAAGATCACTGAAATGGATGTGGGCAGGCCATGTTGCAAGAAGAAACGACTGATGGACATCAGCAGTTCTGAACTGGATAGCAAGAGATGCGAAGAGACCAAGGGACCGATGCAACAGAGACATCATTCAGTATTTAGGGGTAACATGGCAACGAGAGGCTCAGAATAGAGAGAATTGGAAAGTGCTTGGAGAGGCCTACATCCGACATCGCATTGAAAATGGCTGATGATGATGAATGGATTATCATGGAGATTGACTATAATCTTTACTTTAACTCAAAAAAAAAAAATTAAAATACTGGGCCTTAAAGTGAACATTATTTTAAGTCCATTTTAAGTATGCATTATAATAATTGGCCTTAATATTTTACAGATTGATACTTATACATTACATAATGGATGACCTCAGCCTTCACTTCATGGAACCGTCTAATATAATTCATAGCGAAATGAATATAGGAACAAAATATTCCGGTTTCCATAGAACGTTTATTGAAAATGACAACTATCTTCATTACATTACGACGTTACTATCTTCATTTCGCTATGAAGAACATTATTTTTTGCACCCTCTTTGAGATACGGCTGAGGCATTTACCTTGTTATCTTCTATTATTGGCACAGCCCAGGGTATGCACAAATTTAACGTGTATGCATATATTTCACTTAAAAACATATACAAATGAAACGTTACCTGGTAGTCGTACAGAATGAATGGAATTGTGAACAGAGGAATGCCCACCAAACACATTGATGGGTACTCTATATTTACTAGATGTTTATAGAGTGGTGTTACATGATTGTCATTGACTTCAATTTTGCATTCCTTGGTCAAAAACGGAAAATTGAAGTGATACCCTGAAATTAAGAAAAGAAAATGTAAATAGAAAACCTAAAGAAGAAGAACGTTAAAAATTATTCAGATGATAAAGGTGAAATTCTGAAATAGAAAAAAAAAGTTTCACTAACCAGTACAGTAAAAAAATGAATCTGCTTCACAAGTGCTACCATCTACAAGCTCAAAGCCATTTTCAAAGGCTGCTTTTATATTTGCAGCAAATCTTACTTCTTTTGGAAATCCTCGAGGAAGCTTCCTGACACGATGACATATGACTACCTGTAAAGTCAATTACATTCTGATGAAAACTTTATGACATTTTCTAATTTGTGAAAGAACAGAAATGCATCCAATATATTCAAGACAGTAAATTTGTTTCTAGTAGGTATACACTGGGATGCTGTGTGCAATTTTCACTTCTGAATTTGCAGGACTACTACTTAGCATAGCTTTCAGTATGAAGTCCTGTGCTTAAACAACGCACAATAAAAAAGTGAATTATTAGACAGACCATGAATGATTCAGTAAAACTTAATTCTCAGAGGTTATTGCAATGATGCAGCAGAGATCTGCATATGAAATTTTATGATGGATTACAGATTTCATAGCTTACAAAAGGACTAAAACACCTAATACTTACTTCAGGAAATCTAAAAATAGTAGCCTAAAGTATTCCAATATTATGTAATACTAAATTATTTTCATAAATTACCAGAACATATAAGCTAGAGAATTTTCAAGGATGACAACTGGTAATTTATACTGCCTGTTTTCAGAGAAAATTTTTATTTAATGATAATACTACTATGTGTACATACACTTTTAGCAACCTTCCACAAGTCTTTTGCGATATCAAACGCAGATGTCGAAGCACCCCATATGACAACACGCTTTCCATCAAATGTTTCAGGAGTCCTATAGTCATGGCTATGTAAAACAGTTCCCCTGAATGTTTCAATTCCAGGAATTTCAGGAATGCACTGCTCAGTGAAATGCCTGCAAAAGGTACCCAAATAGTTCTCTTGTCTACAATTATACTTTTTAATTTTCAAAATAATATTAGCACTGAAAAATGACAAATTGCAGTCAGGTAATATAAAATATTTATAACATTTAACTTTACTCAATTAGGAGAAAATAAAAATCTTGCTCAGAAACTGAAAACTATGCACATACCCATTACAAATCATCACTGAATCATACACCAATTCATCTATATTCTGCGTCGGTAGGTCTTTCACCAAGACTTTCCATTTAGTCTCATCGCAGACTGAAATCGGCGATACAGATTGTACTTCTTTACGGAACTGTTAAAAAAACAGTAAGATGCGCATGAAAACAGGTGCCCCTTTTAATAGCATACAGCAAATTAACAGAAAATACCCACCTTAATATATTTAAACAAACCAAAATGCTCGGTGTAATCTCTCAAATACTGCATGACTTCCGAATGATGAGCATAAGATTCTTCTGTGGGTGGAAATGGGAAGTCCAAAAACGGCATTATTTCTACGGGAATATTTGTTCTGAAACAGAAAATAAGTAAAATCTTCCAGTTTAATTCTTTAACTCTCGAAAATACAATTCAGTACTATTGTGAACAACATTTTCTATAATATTAGGAACAAATAAGATATAATATCTTTAGGGACATTAAGAAAAGACCTCCGAAGAAAAATATATAAATCAAAGCGTGCATACCTCATACTCTTATAAATACTCGAATGTACTGGCAATTTGAATTCATCTTTGTTCAAATCTTCTGAGTAGACCCACATTCCACCTATGCTTTCATATCGCTCAAATACTTCAAAACTGAATATTTCGTTAGCACTTAAATGCCTAGCTGCACATAGACCCGCAGCTCCAGCCCCGACGACCAATACACTTATTTGACGCATTGTTTCAAGTTTATTGGAAATTAACTTCAATACTATTTTTTTCCAGATGATATTGGGAAATTTTCCTTGTAAACGTAACTACCGCGAACGAAGAAACATACAACTGGATTCCATCCTCACATATTTTTACCATCGAAATGTTTTTTTCTTTTTCTGTGCTTCCCAAATCGAAGTTACCAGTTTATTTTTGGTAGGAAACGAAGAATTGATGAAAACTAAAGTTCCAGATCCAAGCTGAAGAAAGATTTACATTAAACAATTCTAGGAGGTATTTCCCTGATCATCATAATTGCATTTTGAGACAATTATTTACAGAGCTCGGATTACTTAAATTCTACCTTCGTGATTCTTTATTTCATGAGACGACCAGCAAATGACACTAAGCAGCAGGTTTACCTCATTGCGAGAAAATGACAACGAATTTTTTCCTCCCACCCATCTAAAGAGACAATTACGTGAATATCACGCAAGAACAACTGTTCACCTTCATCAAACCTATGAATTCAATATGAGAGTGAAGTTGACTAACCTAGTTCTAGTTTATGGGCGCCAACATGTTTGCCAACTAAAAACAAATATTATCTAATTGTCCCTGACAAATATTTGTAGATTCGTAAATCTTGTAATTTTTATAATTATTAACTACGCTTAAAATTCAAGTTGTATCCTCACAAACGTTAAAAATAAGACCGAATTCAATGAAATCGTCTTCAAATCAAATCATCGATTTATTTTTAAGCTTTAAGCTAGAAGACTATATTTTGGCCTTAGCTCCGACGACTATTTTTTCCATTTTTTCCCTTCTTCAATTCACGAATCGTAAACAAAAACTTTAATTTTACTTCTCGGCACAAAAATATGGGATATTGACATGCGTAAAGGCGCATAGTTTGATATTTATGTACAATTTTCTATTCTTTTCGGAATTCTTACTAGGAGTTATCAAAGATCCACTTAAGTATTTAATGGTTCAAATATCACTCTGTGCACTATAAAGGGCGAATCATTGAATTTACTGCTTGTCTTGCAGAGTAGCGTGTACAAGACATCGGCGGCAAAGTATTTTTTCGGTACCTTAACAGAGGTCGGCCCATCACCAGAGTCCAAATACAGGTACAAGTGATTTGAAATTTAAGGCTAATTCAATAAAGAGAAACAATTGTTCTCGTTTCTTAAATAATTGAATTATAAGAAACATTTCCTTAAATATTTCATAAACGCGCAAATTGGACTAACTTATATAAACTACTCAATGAATGTCATCTTGTAAAGTATAAATCTTACAAATCTTCCTTCCGGAAATTATTTCATTTAGTGAAGAGGTGAATATCCATGATATTGGTTTATAACAGTTACGTGTTGAAATTTCTTAAGCCAATTTCGCTCAATTCCCACACTGTTCTTAAACTCGATACTATTATATGGTCATAAAATAGTTACAACTAGTTACTACCTATCTCTCATAGTTTAACATTTTCCTTTGTAATTCTTCCTCTCCACCATAACTTCCAATATTACTTACAATTAGCTAGCATGCCTCAAAGTGTTCTTGGACATTCCCAAAGGAATGAAATATGAAAGAGGACCAGGACTCAAACCCAGAATCTTTCACTTTCCAGGGAAGCTTTAGCAAGTTAAGCTATTAAGTTAAGTTATTATCCGGAACATTCACCAAATTTTTCCCAAGATACTCATGTTTAAAGGTTCATTGAAGGACTTCTCCATTAGTTACTTGAATGTATGGCAAAGCAAAGAATATTTATTATGATCATACAAAAGGGACGAAGGAAGGATGAGGAATTCAGGGAGAAGAAAAATATTTTGGGAGAAAGCTGAAACATCTGGTAAAAATTTGGATTATTTAGGGCGAAACAATATAGGACAAAGAAGGAAAAAACTGGGTAGAATCATCAACCTTAAAAGTGTGGAATTTTTTACTTATGTTTAACTATGCAAACAACATTAATGTGAAAAATATGCTCAAAAATATTTTGAGAATTCAGATTAATTATATTTATTTCATTTGCTTCAGTATTTTTACACCTCTCTTGTTGCGAGTGATTAGGTAATAATTTAAAAAATCTCTGAGGCACCTATTTCATTGTAAGTTGGTGAACTTAGAGGTATAATTGGCAATTTTATCCTTACCCTAATAAGACTGACTATCTCTTGAAGAGGACTATTTATATTTTACCCTATGGGATTGGCAGTTTTCTGAACCAATTTAGAAATTTTGAAATCTTGATGGTATCCCCCAGTTAACTCTTCTCATTGTATTATGAAGTCAATTTAATTTAATTAAAACTTCTCTCCATTTTAATATTATTTTGTAACTAACCTAATTATTTCTTCCATCATACTTTATCTACAACTATGATTCATAACTGAATTACTGTTGACTTAAATCATTCTCTTAGCACCAAGAAATATGTTCAGAATACGATAGATTTGAAATGTATGTTTAGGAGGAATGTTACGGGAAAACTTTTAACTTTCAAAAACATGTTTTTCTCATTAAAAATATTTTGGAAATTGAAGGTATTACCTTATATTTCTTAATCTAAGGTACACATGTTTAGCATTTTTAGGACTTCCAAAGATTGGGTCACATCAATAGATTGATTTCAATTAGATTTGCAATTAGAATGCCTCTCAAAGCAAATTTTCCCCCATTCTATGACGACTTCCAGAATTTTGGATGCATTTTAGATTTGGGTGCATTTTAGATTTGAGAATATATAGCATATCATAACATTAATAAATGTAACTCAGTTATTTAATTAAATCTGAGATCTGTAATTAAGCAGAAAAATAAAAAAAAATTTATATTAAATATAATTTTTAGATCTGAATTAAAGTATTTTCTTCACTTTTTGAAATTACTATGATTAAAAAAATAGAGCAATTCATCGCAAGAGGGTTGGAATTTGTTAAATTACATCGCAGGAGTACTTTCTATAAAAGAAGTTGCCAGAATCCTTTCAATTGTTCTTAATTGGCTTTTGATGCTCATCATTATAATTTCCATAGTGTACTGTTAGGTAGGTATAGGTGTATTGCTAGTAAGAAATTAATGGCAGTATTTCCACACTTTTTGCCAGAGAGAATTCACTAATTAGGAATGGTACTCTGGTAAGAGGGCATTTTGACGTTTTTAAGAAGAATAATCTCTTACTAGGGCCACCAAGTGGTCCTTTTCCTTTGATTTCGGAAATTCATCCTTAATTTTGCATCACACATTATTGTTTGCTTTGATTTGATTGAGACCAAGGAACAGGTAATGTTATTTTCCTAGTGAGACTATTACAATTATATGTAAGAATTCACTTCAAAAATAACAAAACCTAAAGAATAATTTGAAAGGTACTTCCATATAGAAAAATATCTGATTCTTCTAGCTCCATTCCAGCAACGTATGGTTCATATTTGCTATAGCAGTAGCCAGAATTTTTTCATCATCATTGGTTCCATGTAACTTCATTCAAGTAAAATTCTGAAGCTTTATGTGACAGTCAATATGGTTTGTAAATTCCATCAGGCCAATAATCTGAATAGGTTGAATCTATACATTATCTTTTGGGGTATGTCTTCTTAAAAATAAACAGTCTGATAGGATTGAAAAATATTGATCTTTCTTGCTTTTTTACTCTAAATTTTTTCACCATTTCCTCCTTTTCCCTTCTTGAATTTCATAATTATTAGTTTTATTGCTTTTAATTGGAAATTTTGCAAATTTTGAAGGGTTCGATATCTTGTTCATTGCTGCTAAATTCCATTAGCTCTTTGAGGAGGTAAATTGAAAATTACAGCAATGATTATATTTAAATCCACACGAAGATATATATGTCAGTTATTTCGATCTGTAATACTGTACAACCGCGGCGCTTTGGAGCTGAAAGTTTTTTAATGAGAGATTACTTACGTTGAGCTGACGGAAACTGGTCTCATCCATGTCGAATCGACACTTCCAAGTCTTAGCTGTTGAAACGGATCTTTTTTGAAAAGTATTTACAATGTTTTTTGTAAATACTACCGGTCCGAAAGTCTTCATTATGTCTTCTCTCCGCGGTATCCTTTGAAGACCTCGGGGGAAGGCTGGATAGCGGTTTGCGGAAGGTAATTCAATTTCTCTTTCTTTGTGCGCTCTATCTACCACCGATAAAACGGAAGATAACCACCAATCTCTTGTCGAGGATTTCCGATGTCAACATCTATATCCAATTTGACATAGTATGAAACCACTTGGAAGCCAATGGCAATATTAGCGTCGATTGTTTTATCGTGCCCGTAACAACGCCGAGAAGAAAAAGAATGCTCTCATTAAAAGTACAGCTGGACGTCCGTTTCATTCTGTTGAACTGCGTCGAGGTTAGGAATGACTCCAAGTATTTTTTGTAATGACTTTGTGTGATTCGGCTAAGATTGTATTGATACAATAATGTTTAGGGTGTTTCCATTGTTTGAAAATTTGGGATTAATCCCTTTCGTCCAGTGTGTGTGTGTCCATATTTATTCCCAACACTATCAGAGGCATATGTATCAGTCGATGGAAGCGAATGGTGACAACTTGTCTTTCCATTAACGTTCCACAAAGGTTTCCCCTAATTGACGTGGTTGATCTCTTCATGAAGATTCTGGGACCATGTGCCATAAATAATATAAACGCAGATATTACTGATCTGAGCACTTCGGAAAATTTTAGGAGTTGTTTTTTCTTCTGGCAGCTGTTCCCGACAAATTTCGAAAAAAATCCTCCAAGAGAGATATTTGGATAATCACTAATGCAAAATATTAAAAATTTAATTTAATTTAACAGTCTCTCCAGTCTCACGACACCTAAAATATTTCGCTCGTATTGCTGAGACGTTATGCCGAAGATTATGAAGAATATGAATATTTAAGGGAGAATTCGAAAATAAAACAAAAATATCGAATTAAGCGATAAAGATAAATTTATAACATATGTTCAAGTACGATTAGATTTATGAACTTGTTCGAGTACTTTTTTCGAACGTTAGGTCATGAACGTCATTTCAATAGAAATTCTTAGAGAGAATGTCCTCAAGTGATTGAAGCCCTTCTATTTTGTGATTTTTTTAACCGTCTATTGAGCATTTACTATGAGAGTGTAATTTTTGAGATTACCTGGGAAACTTTTCGGGAAGGTCGTTCTGATAAGTGGTACAGATGGGAATTTTTACTTACTTGTAAGATGCGGCAGTTGTTTACCTAACCGGTATGCTTCGGAATGAATATTAAATTCTCATATGTTATACCACTTCACTCTTTATCCTCAACCTGTAATTGATGAAACAATTAGGGATTCGGTGCTTTCTAATTATCGAGTGAATCTTTTTCATCTCTTCTGGACGCTACAATTTGCTCTAGTTTACAGAAAACAAACGTGTTATACAATTTCAGCATGTTGCGTTGTCTTTCACGTTTAAATAATTTTGTACTCAAATGACATCAGGTGCATGGGTCCCTCAAGTGTTTTCAAGGCTGTAGAACATTAATATGGGCACGTAGATAAAAATGGTGCGCAAAAATTGGAAAAAAGATCTAATATCAGGGCCGGTAAATATGTTGTCTCCGTGGATGTCTAGTATTGGGGAACCCAATTTGATGGAACCCTATTTTACAAGCGTAAGGGTTACTTATTTTTCAGATGGCGAACAATATTTTTCTAGTTGTTTTACGTCCAATCTTGCTTTATTGATTAAAATATCTCATCACATGGTCAAAGGAAGAGGGGTATCTTATAAGCATTTTCATCCTCTCTAAAAAAAGAAAAATAAATGTGCTTTTACTGGAAAAATAGGCCATGGTTTACAATTTCTTCATTCTCAGCGATTTATGTTAATTTTATCAAATGAATATGTAGTAAAATTTCCCGAAATGAAATTCCGGAAAATTCCTGAATTGGACCTGCGAGGAAAGAGATTCCAGAAAGAAAAGGGAATTCTAATTCGGATGGCTGGCTTTTCAAACACTTACTTAGGAGAAAAACCTTATCAGGTCAAGAAGAGGCTGCATTTTCAGAAAATCATTCTAATTCCTCTGTGGAAATCTCCTATTGCTTCATTTCGGAGGAAAATCCAACCGATTGTCTGGAATGAAAATCCAACCGAATGGATATAGTCTCGAATATATAATAAATAGGGGACAATCATTATGATCGGTCAGATTTACATACGGAATCGGATGGACAGCAAAATATTATCCTTTTCCACATTTGACTGGTGTATATCAGAATTTTGTTACTTACTGATTGCGGTAAATTTTCATTTAGTTTATGTCCTTAAAAAGTATTAAGAGCAGTGCTTGCGTAATAAAGTCACTCATTTACCACTTCATCTCACTTTTATGCTGGTCGTTGTCGTAACTTTTAAATCTTACCGGCAGTTATTCTGTACAATGAGGCCATGCCTCCAAATTTGCCAGGTTGCAATTTTTGAAATACTTATTCTGTATCTCCTCGTTAAATTTCTCTGCATTATTCTGTTAGACTATTTAATTTGGGTGGATCGCTTGGCAGTTGTAAGCGCGCCCCAAGCTAGATAACTCTAGAAAGTTCTTCAAGGCTTCCCAGAAACTATTCGACCCACTTTGAATAGAAACCTGTTAAGGTGTGGAGGAAAGGTGAATGTCATTTTCGTCAGATCGTCGTTGACAATCAGAGATTTTTTAGTAACGGACCAGACTTTGGAATAGATTAGACTTTCGTAAAGAATGTATGGAGTCGCTCATTTCCTCCCATACTTGCTGAATAAGTAAATTTTACATCATCGTTTCGTGGTCTACTTTTTAGATTAATTCTTCGAGTACCAGTTCCATAAGTTTTTGAAGCGCCTACCATGCACCGTATAATTATAAGGGGTGTATGGGAAACGGGTAACGGTGATTTAACGCAAGATGGTGCGCACCCAGGAAAATTCTAAAAAAATAAAATAAAAATAGACTTTTTCAAGTCCATTCTTCGTTGGGATATAAGGGGTATGTACTGCATATCCCTTTTAGTTACACAGTGCAGCGTTCTCAATGTAATAATCGTGCGGTTGTAATCTTTTTGCGATCGTACTATTTTTCATAATTTGTAGAATTACATTAATTATAATACACATTAACCACCGCTAGATGCTTTTGGTTAGCTCAGATTCTCATCATTTTACCAGTAATTCTCAGACTAAAAATTCGAGGATTATTAACGATATGCGTGGTATGCGGGAGAATATTAAGGGACGTTAAACTGTATCCTTGTTTAAATTCTATCATATTCGGCCGTACTTCGTGGAATGACATTCAACACAAAGAAAAGAAACTTCGTAAATGTCCGCACTAAAGGATGTAATTTTCCGACCGGTTTCGGCACAAAGGACATCGTCCGGTGAATTGTAACAAAGCAGCAATATATTTAGTTGAGGAAGTTTTGAGGGGAGGGTAAGGAGAGGGGAAATTTACGAAGTTTCTTTTCTTTGTGTTTTGCATCCTTGTTATTTATTCCTCGTTAAAAAAATGAAGCCCAGACTAAAAATGTGGATACATTTTTGTGGATTTTATTAGCGAAGATAATTAATGAATAATTAGGTTAATTACAACATCATAATTCAGTATTTGACAATAAAATAGATAATATCAGCATTTCAAATATATGGTTTGGCATCCCACCGGGACGCAAGTAATTAATATTTATCATTCGTGTTACTCTTGCTGCAAAAGATCCGCCATCCCTGCTTTAGGTTTACCACATCACTGTAGATTGGCTTAATGTGAGATTTAAATATAAACGTTCTTGACTTATAAGGGTAAATTCACCTTACTCATCGTATCTTGACGTAATGATGGGTGTTATAGGTTTAAGCAAGTTATAATGTGGTAGTGCATCCAAGTCAGACTGACCCCAAAAAAGGATTCGGTGAAAAAACAAGCTTTTAAGTTCGCCATAATAAGCCGGAAAGCATTTAATAACAGCATGTATTTTTAATAACAGTAAAATTCCCATCTCCTTGTATTTTGTACTGATAGGATTTGTAGTGCATGACCTCGTCTCTTCTAGCCACTCTCAGGTGCTCGTATATCTTCCTAATGATCGGGTTGAGCTTCTCGAGCTTGCCGTACGTGGCTAAGTCGTCGTAATACTCCCATTGAAGCCAGTCTAGTCTGTGGGCGTGCCTGTTAGGCATGTTAAGCCTGAGTCTTCTCTGGAAATCTTTTTCGCTGCTCATTAGCATCTCCTCTTTCGTGGGAAGAGAGATGGATCCATCCAGAGATTTCAGAAAGAACTGGACCTGTGAGGAAAGAGATACATTACATTCGTTTACCATATGATTTGCGAAATAATTATTCTATTGTTTTACCACCCTTTTCTCTTCCGTATTTCTTAATCGATGCATCTGCACATGTAACTGTGTAAGAATTATTTTGTTTTCGCTAGTACCAGTTGAGTATCCCCTATTCGAAGTTCCAAAATATTACGAAGTTTGTAACATTGTATCTGCTCTCTTTCCAGTGATTTTATTTAAAAATATCTTTGATTGGTATGGACAGAGGCCGTAAGTCTATTACATGAATATAGGACAAAAGAAAGACTTTTAACGCCAAAACTTTTGGGAATGAGGAAAATTAGACTGAAGGAAATATTCAAAAAATACATTCGATACAATGTCACTTCTTCATCACTGGACGATTCGTTTCTTGGTCCATCAACCTCATTTGATAAATGAATATTCGTTTGCATTATTTGCTTGTTGTATTTGTGTTCATGTTTTTTATCTAAAAAAAGTAGTTTTTTAGGAATTCTGAATGTGTCTAAATACTCTCGGACTCCTCCGAACCATGTATTCCAAAATCCAGAAAATTCCATATTCTGAAGCAACCTTGGTCCCAGGCGTTTTGAATATTCTGCCTGTACTACAACAATTCCTCGGCGAACGAGTAACAATTTAACAATTATTTGGACTTAAGAAAATATTTTCTGACTCGGCCAACAGACGCTCTGGTGAATTCGCGCATTTAAGCGAGCACGTGAATGTTATAAATTAGGAAATCTTTCTGGATACTGCCCTTTCTTGCTTTCTGGTATTAGAATGTGTAATTTCTTACTATTTTTATTTTACTGCACGAGTATTCTACGGTTTTGGGCTGTGTGGAAAATCTCACTGCGGCGCACCAAGTTGATTCTAGAACGAGTTATCTTCGCTACCCGAACCATCAATTCATTTAAGTTTAGCCATCTTATTTCTACAAAATGAAATTCAGCAAATGAAATAAGCAGATATATGACTTAGGTGTTATACAATTGAAAATATCACTGAACGCATGCGTTTACGGGGGATTTGAGGTGATTATACATGCTGCATTTATTGTTTTATTTATTTTAGATTTAGATTTGTACCCCGCAAGCCGCCAGTGGCGTATGGCAGGGGGTTCCGCGACAACTGAGCCACGATGGTAGGGTGTGTATTAACACCTTACCTAATCTACCTTATTAGATTCTCTGATGCTATGCGGAAAGAATGACCAGAAGTAACTATCTGTTTTAGCAATTATTTCTTGTAACGCTTGGTCGTCATTAACTCTTGTTACAAGGAGTGGTCCTGGGTTTCATGATGGGGTCGTTTTTAATTTAATAAAAATGACTGACTTTTGTTTTCTAATGAGTCGTATCCGGTTACGAAGCGGTGAATGCTTAAAAAATGATTAAAATGATCAAAAACGGTCATTTAGTTTTAGAATGTACTTGAATAGTAACTAGGTATTGTTTGCTTTAATTTCAACAACACTTTACTGCGGATGTAAATAAACACGTATAAAATCTTCGCTTAGGCGAGTCTAATTCCGCGGGAACGTTTTTGTTTTAAGTTTCGTACAATTTCTTACGTCGTACAATTTCGTACGTCAGACGTTTTTCAAGTCCATTCTTCCTTGGGATTTCGTACAATTATTTACATTTAAATAAATCTCTCCCGTCAAGGAAGAAATGAAATCAGCTGCGAAATCTCGGGAGGCACTTAATTTCAGAGTGGTTTTCTCTCACCTGATAATCCGACATGATGAATGGGAGCATCAAGACGGGGACTCCCAAGAAACACATGGTCGGATGCTCTATATTTATCAGATGCATGTAAAGTGGAGTAATTCGGTTGTCATCCACTTGAATCCCGCATTCTTTACTTAGGTACGGGAACGTATACCGGTACCCTGGAAAACGTAGACAGCGTACATTAGTTATCTAAAACATCACTTTTTGCAGCAGTGTTTAATTTGGGATATTTAAGGACTCACCAGTGCAGAAAAGGAGAGCATCAGCCTTACAAGTTGTTCCATCCGCAAACTCGAAACCGTCTTCTGTAGCTGACACTAAATTTTCCGCTTCTTTGACATTTTTCGGCAGCTCTGAATGTATTTTTGGCATCGGCCTGTGGCTTATAGTCACCTAAAAATAAATATTCATGTATAGATTATGTAACAAGTTGGGGACTTACGAATCGAGAATTTTCTTCGAGTTATAACGGCAGTCGCGATTCGAATTTGCATCTGGATTCTGATTGGAGGAACACATTGCAGTTATGTTTTCTTGTAAACTATCGCCTACATAGAAAGGATCTCATGCTTTCCCGGGGTATATCGTGAATTAAGTGCTTTTGGGTTGCCAGCCGGGTTCACTGGTACCACGTCATCCTGGAGATGGTTCCAGAAGAGGAGCCGAAACTTCGAGAGACACCCAAGAAACAACCCGAGAGCTTTTCATTAACGCCTATATAGTTAGTTACAAATATCCTCGTTTTTAATTTCACGCATTCATTTTCATCAGTCCTTTGACTAGTTTGATGGAATAGTCTATTTCCTTTTAATAGTTAATTCTCTATTTCCTAATGTAATGTTGCCCTCCCCAATTCATGTTTCAAATTTCTTTCCTTTCTAATTCCAATTTGCGAATGGATAAAGTAAGCGATTATTTGAAACTGTAGGTAAATGTATTGAATAATGAAATAAATTACTAATATTCACCTTGAGTTTTAGAACTTGATTATCGTGTTAGGCTAAAGAACGTATCTCTTAAAAAAATGGGAGATACAACATCTAAAAACTGTCTGAAATGACTCTCGCGAGCTAAATGTGTGCCTTTAGAAGCATGGCTTACTCCTGTCTTATATGTGCCGATATTTTGAGTTACTTATCAATTGCAGATCGAGAAAGTGATGGCTCAAACAAGGTTCTCAAAGGCCTAATAAAAAGTTGATGGTATTTCTTACCACAACCATTAATGAATTGATTAGAATGATTGAAAAAATGGAAACTAAGCTTCAGTATTTTTTTTCTAAAATTCAAATTCAGATTAATTACTTACAGTTCACTTAAATAGTCAAATATTACCGTAAATACCTGATTTTGATGTCGTATCATTGTATGTTATCTCCAGGATATTTGTGTAGTAATTTAGAAGGGCTTCGACAGCTATGTTCATTTCGCACGGGAGCCATCACCGGGAATCGAACCCGGAACCTCTTTCACCAAAGTCTAACGCGTTTCCCTCATGGCCAACAGGCATTTTTTCATTCATTTGGAAAATTAATTTTTTTATGAACTCGGAATCAATTTCTATACTTAGGTTGAAAGTATTTGCATTTTCAGAACAGTATCAAAATCCAGATCTGAAATACCGTATTATTTATTTTATTTCAGGTTAAGTTCAGGACAAGTGTACGGGTACCTGAATGGAATTATGTTGAAATTGGACATAATTTTTTCAACGCAACACTGTCATTTTTCAGGAAGTTATGTTTTATTTTCGCCGACCTTCTCAAATATTTGCGCGTTCAAACATAAATTATTAATACATTTGAAAGGCGATTATAAATGTTCAGATTTACGTTAAAGAAGTTTCATGACTTAAATTTACTCTTAGGGAGAGTAAATACGTAAATCGGTAATATGACGATACTTAGATGCTTAGGAGACTGCATTGTAATATTAATGTGACTTTTATCGATGAAAATGATAAATTATAAAACAGGCTGACGTGAAATATTATTAACGACTATTATTGATGAAAATAGTCTCAGCTCTTGGAAGAAAATACCAGGAAAATGGTCAATTTGGTTCTCCGATACTTACGCTTTTCGCCACCCTGCACAACTCCAGAGCAATATCAAGTCCTGACGAGGATGCTCCCCAAATGACTACATCTTTTCCCTCATAACCATCTCGCTTTCTGAACTGATGGCTATGGATCGCCGTTCCCTTGAATAATTCGATTCCAGGCAATTCAGGAATGTTTGGCGTTGAGTAATGCCTTTGGAGGAGAAAACACTGATGTTTGAATAATATTTATGCTCGAATTCGTAGAAAATGTGAATTAAGTTTTAACCCGAAGGTTCTGTAAAATACCGATTGTAATGGTTATTAGAGGAACAAGAAAATGAGTGAAATTTTCCCAATCGTTATTGAACTTCCATATTCATCACGTCAAATAATATTTTATTTTGCGATCCTTGGTTTCAGAGCCGCACCCGGCCTATCTGCCGCCCGGGTGCGAACATAATTTGCCGCCCTTAAAATTAAATACCAAAACCGTACACTTCCTAATTTGCAGGTAAAAATTATTTTCTAAGACTTTTAAAAACCAGTGTTATATGACTTAATTCCTTAGTTTACATTGGTCGCTAAACATCACACACAACACAATTAATTATGCATATTCCGTATCCTGACGTAGTGAATGGTCATTATGAGTTAATATGATCACTTTTGAGTATCATTATCGTTGCAGCAACAGCCTCCCGAAGCGTCAATAAAATACGCAAAACTATTTGTAGATTATGAAAGACACCGTTCAAGTTCCTAGTAAAGTTCCAAGGAAGAATGGATTCCCGGTCCCGTCCGACTTTTTTCAAGTCCATTCTTCCTTGGGATTTTTCCTGGGTGCGCACCATCTTCCGTAAAGTCACCCTTACCCGTTTTCCTGTGTTCCTAGTAAAGATATGTTCCAAAACCTAAAGAGGTTTAAATTCTTGATACCAGAAAATCTTGAATTGATTCCAACTCTTCGATTAAACCCACTGTACATACATACAAATATTCCTTTCTCGCGTTATCCGTAATTCTTTCCTCTAAATGTTAGCAAATCTTTGATTTCTTGAATAATTCGTGTGCATCACACAGAAAGCTACAAATAATGTAGTAGTAGTAATAATAATGGGTAACTACACTTCTGGTTCCCCCTTTCGATGCCGCCGACCGGGTGCGGTGCACCCGTTGCACCCAAAGGACTACGCGGCTCTGCTAGGTCCAATAAAAGACGTAATTCCGTCTCTTTTCACTGCGTCTTTTCTCCATGAGATTTGATTTTCTATCATTAATATCAGCGTCTTCCCAGACTTTTCATACCACCGCCAATTCTTTCCATACCCTCAGCTCCACAACTATAATACATAAAAAATAGTACGACTCCGTAACATAATAACAGTAAAATAAAAACTGAAATGTTCAAAACCACCATAGAAAAAAATTTTCACATCTGTTTATCCTTGAACTTTTTATCGTGTTCTGGAAATAACCCGAAAATTTTTATTCGAGTCAATAATAACTTATTAGAAACTTTATTTCGATTGAGTAATACTTTTTGAGAAATTAAATTTTTAAACTAAACGCTTGTTACACAGCGCCAAAAAACGAGCATTTTTCCGTTCTATTCGTAAAAAAAGGCTAGATAAAAACAAACATTTTTCCATTATATGGTTTAACTCAGGATAAAACATTAGGTGTAACTTGCAACTAACATTTGGTATATCTTGTTTTTCAGTGGAAATACTAGTTTAGTTTTTATTAAACTCCAAATAACTTAACTATAACTCATAATAAAAAATTCGACAGTAGATTAGGCCAGAGCTCCAGAGGAGGTAGTATTGCCCATTTTGAGAATCACTGGAATCGTATTTATGAAATGACATTCCTTTATTACCCGCAGTAATTAATTAAACATGATGACTTGAAAGCTATTGATTCGCATTTATATTATTGAACACGATTCATATCTACGTATAGTTCAGTAATTCAAATAACTAAATAGCTAGGTGTACGGAAGAAGTACATTTTATTCGGGAATAGGTATATGATGACTTTGCAGGCAAAGCGCATTTTGCTCGTTCCCTTTGGATCCTTTGGCGTTCGTGAAATGTCTAATAAAAAAGTTTCCTTATGAAACGAAGGAAGGTATTTTACTGTTTTGAGTAACGTACACACAAGAGGATTGTTCTTTCGAAACTGTCTTCTTTCTGTTTGTTCTTCAGCTATTCATGGTACTTACGAAAAGGAAGGTTGATGAGTGTTTAAGCCTGTCCCCCCGTCAAGATAGCCCAGGAATGGTTGCATTTATTAGGTGAAGTAATAGAGCATACTCTATAAGAGACGTCATTTAGGTTAGAGAGAAGGTCAGTTAATGGCACTTAATGGGTAAAAGAGGTGCTCAAGTTTGATCTAACTGAAAGAAAACGAGCATATTTTTTAACTGGAAAAAAGGAGAAACTAACAAACCTTAAATAACTGGTTTTCCAAATGATAATGGACCAATGATTATGAGTCTGGTATTTCCGTTGTAAAGTCAAACTAAGAACAGGAATTTGGTGAGCGTATGGTGTTGTTGATGAATTTTCACTAAATTTCTTCCAAAACGCTAGTGTAAAGCCCAATAAGCGGTCGAAGACTGCTTTGAAAAATAGTAAGTAGACCTAAAGGATATAGCATTGCGCTCTCCAAGTTGAAAAGCAATACGGGAGAACTTTTAGAGTTGATCTGTTGGTTAAATTTATGTAAAATTTATTTTAATCGATTTGAATTACCTACCGTATTTTCTGGTAAATAACACGCACCTACTAGATANCCAAAACGCTAGTGTAAAGCCCAATAAGCGGTCGAAGACTGCTTTGAAAAATAGTAAGTAGACCTAAAGGATATAGCATTGCGCTCTCCAAGTTGCAAAGCAGTACGTGAGAACTTTTAGAGTTGATCTGTTGGTTAAATTTTTCATGTAAAATTTATTTTAATCGATTTGAATTACAGCATTTTCTGGTAAATAACACGCACCTACTAGATAACACGCATTTAAAAAATCTCTTCACTTTGATAATGTATATATAACACGCATTTCAAAAATTTCTTCTGTGATAAATGCATTGATAACGCGCATTTCAAAATTGTTATTATGCTGGCTAGAATGTTTTTTCACTACTGTAATATTTATGATAATTACTCTTGTATTTTGAATGGAATTATTTGATTACGTTAACATTTACAATATGTTGGTTGAAATAAAATTGCCATAGTGCCTAAGTATATACTCCGTGACTTCCGCTATATATGACGTGTGTTGTTTATTAATTTGTTTCTGAGTTTAATATTCAAGATATTCAATGAAACGAGATTTTCCGTTGTATATCACGCACTATTATTTTTATCATTCTACATTTTTTGTATATATAACACGCGGGTTATCTACCAGAAAATACGGTACTTTTGGGACGACCCTAATATACTCAGTGACATGTATTCGGAGCTGCAAATAACTTTAACACTACCGTAGCTCGATCGTCGTCGGAGGGAAGACTTTCCGATGGTGGGTATGATACAAGCAACCTAGAGTTTAATTCTTTACGGAGACAGATCGTGATATTTAGCGGGAAAACTTGCGCTAGATTTTCCGCTAAATCACCAAACATTAGGTTGAGTTGAATAAAGGACGGGGTGTTGCATAAAAGTAAGGATCTCCCATTTATGATCGATCAGTCATGGTGCACCGAAAAGTTTATTTTTGCGAATTCAGGATACCATTTTCTGGACCAATTCCTGGATTTGAAAGCTAGTAGAATTCAGAATTGCTTCCTCGCGCAACATTTTGTTACCAGTGAGTTATGACTTTGGGACGTTAGTTGTCAATTGGTTCCACGCCTTTTGACTTTCTTTTTAACTTACTTAGAGAATTATATTATAGAATATATGTACAACGCTTATAAGTATGCACTTACCCGCTGCCGATCATGACTGCGTCAAAAATGTAGTCTTTGTGAGTTTTAGTCACCATGTCTTCGACGATAACGTGCCATTTTTCACCACTGTTTCCTTTTACCGGCGTCACTGACTTTACTTTATGGTGGAACTGTAAGGAAATGTATAAAAATTCAACGCTTTTTAACTAAGAGAATCGCACAAGTTCAATTTATTCACTAAGAAATGGTTTACCCGGTTTAGGAAAAAATATCTTCGTAATCAACCTATTGTTGAATATACTTCGTTTTTATATTCCTAATATCCGATATCACGCCGTAGAAAAATGTTGGATCCATCAATGCAAGCTTTCAGGAAAAAACTTGATTGTGATTAAGTATTCTTTTTCTCACATAAAAGATCTTTTTGACGTTAAACCTGGTTTCATTGATGTACTTTGAGAAACGGAATGGAGCATATTGCATTAAAATATCCCCTGCCATTCTCTCAGTCAGGAAATAATAGTTCAGAAAATGAGGGTGTAGTTTTAAGTTTTCCCGCAATGATCTTTAATATTTGACTACTTCGTTTTTTCATTCGTAAACGAAATCTTTTAGCTCAGTTCACATTCTCAAAACCATTGCGATTATTCCGTGGTTGCTCACATTCTGCTTTTATGGTGATACGTCAATCGCTGTTCTTTTTTTACATTGATATAATTTCACCATCAATTTTTCCCGGTTGAAGTGGATTAACATTAGAGGTAAAAAATAACCGAATAATTTTCGTGATCGGAAAATTTTTCCAAGTCGCAATATTTATCAGCCGAGATTACCTTGATGTGATCGCTGAGGTTGAAGTGTTTCGCATAGTCCTTCAGGTATTGCAGCACTTTTTGGTGAGATACAAAGGATTCTTCTCCCGCAGGAAATGGAAAGTCTTTGAATTCCATCACTTCCTTCGGGAGTGTAGTCCTGAAAATTGACGAAAACAAATGTCAACCACTTGATTGTCATATAAATATTTATAATTAAAAACCACTTAACGGTAAAACGGAAAATTTATTTTCAGGTGTATTTTCTTACCTGTCCAACACTTTTTAATAACTAAGCCGCGATTTCTATCTTTCATTCGTGTACCCAGCATTTTAATCGTCATAACCTTAGTTTTGAATTATGAAGACTGGAGGCCTTCGAGATGTGGGTGCGGTGTGGCTTAAATAGAACCGCAATTTGGGTCGACAGAAAAACAAATACGGAAGTTCCGGAGATGTTGGATGAAGGGAGGTTCTCGATCGGTGTAATTGAGCGACGGAATAGGAAAGGTGTGGGTCAAATATTGAGGGGAGAGGAATTGCTTGAGGAAGCAATTGCAGATAGGAAACAAGGGAAAAGGAAGATAGGAAAACAAGAGGTCTGAAGATAAAAATTGCGACTTAAGCTATCAAGAAGTGAAAAAGAAGGCATTAAGTAGGGAATTTCAGGTTTGCTGAACCTACCCAAAGTTCGAACACCCATCGCGACGAACCTTAGTTTTGAATAGGCGTACACGTTCCGTCATATATGTTTCTCCAAAGCTACATTTGCTGTTGGATTCATTCTAACTATTTCCACAAAAATGCTAGTCATTTTCTGGTGTCATATGGAAAGTAACGCGGCATAAAGTTAATTCAGGGTATCCGGTAATTTGGAAATTCTAGAAAATTCAGGGAATTTTGTTCTTCTGGAAAACTCATAGAATTTTGCGGATAACCTGGAAAAATATATGTTTTACACTCTTTATGAAAGATCGTTCCGTGGCTTTTGTTTTGGGTTGCGTATTAGTTAAGTAAAATTCCCATAGAGGAAAAAACGTTTCGATGACAGGTCATAATCAATTTTAAGCTTACATGACGTAGAAGTACTCTTTCTACTAATAATGTTTTGGCAATATCGCGAATATGGAATGTGGGATCGTACGGAGTTGTAGTAAAAGGGGTATATACTTTCTGTCTGAGTGAGAGAAACTGCGCTGAGTGCATGATAAGAATTTGATTTCTAATTGAAGGGTTTTGGTCATTAGTTGACGGCGCAGTTTGTATGTAAATATGAAAATGAAAAAATTACATTTTTTCCGATGAAATAAATCACTTTGATAAACCTGACGTTATTTGCCCTCAAACCTTCGCGCCCCAGGCGACCTTCCGGCTTGTCCATGTCTAGAGCCGGCCCTGATACCTAAACAGTATCATAAGTAATCTATGAACTGTTTGTCGCCATTTCTGGTACATACCTTACGTAGTTAATAATCAACACGTCTAATATTTGGACAAAATTATTCTTGAAGAACCAACGATGTCTTTTTCATCTAATATTCCTGGAGAAAAATTTGCTCTGGTCAAGTGAAATTTGGTGGAATTATTACGTCATCTTGAAAAAGACGAAGGGTAATGTTGGATTACATTCTGGTTGTAGATTACAGGTTTATTCATTTTCATTATTCAGAAGTTCAAATAATTTATGGATTGGTAGGATAAAGGAAAGGAAGGTAACTTAGTAGGTTGTAAAACCTACGAAAATCCCAAAGGAATAACAAGTGTGAAAAATAGCGACACGACTGGGACTCGAACCCAGGTCTCCCACTTTCCGGGCAGGTATTCTAACCACTGAACTACCGTGCCGCGTCTCTCTCACACTGTTAAGGGAATGCTTTGTGAGCAAGACTGGCAGTCTCCACATAGTGGCACAACCTGCCGTCCGAGGTCCTCANTTGTTAGCAGGACTCGGCATCCTCTCCTTTCACGGCCAGTGTCAGCAGGCTCTTGCTAGCAGGACTCGGCATCCTCTCCTTTCACGGCCAGTGTCAGCAGGCTCTTGCTAGCAGGACTCGGCATCCTCTCCTTTCACGGCCAGTGTCAGCAGGCTCTTGCTAGCAGGACTCGGCATCCTCTCCTTTCACGGCCAGTGTCAGCAGGCTCTTGCTAGCAGGACTCGGCATCCTCTCCTTTCACGGCCAGTGTCAGCAGGCTCTTGCTAGCAGGACTCGGCATCCTCTCCTTTCACGGCCAGTGTCAGCAGGCTCTTGCTAGCAGGACTCGGCATCCTCTCCTTTCACGGCCAGTGTCAGCAGGCTCTTGCTAGCAGGACTCGGCATCCTCTCCTTTCACGGCCAGTGTCAGCAGGCTCTTGCTAGCAGGACTCGGCATCCTCTCCTTTCACGGCCAGTGTCAGCAGGCTCTTGCTAGCAGGACTCGGCATCCTCTCCTTTCACGGCCAGTGTCAGCAGGCTCTTGCTAGCAGGACTCGGCATCCTCTCCTTTCACGGCCAGTGTCAGCAGGCTCTTGCTAGCAGGACTCGGCATCCTCTCCTTTCACGGCCAGTGTCAGCAGGCTCTTGCTAGCAGGACTCGGCATCCTCTCCTTTCACGGCCAGTGTCAGCAGGCTCTTGCTAGCAGGACTCGGCATCCTCTCCTTTCACGGCCAGTGTCAGCAGGCTCTTGCTAGCAGGACTCGGCATCCTCTCCTTTCACGGCCAGTGTCAGCAGGCTCTTGCTAGCAGGACTCGGCATCCTCTCCTTTCACGGCCAGTGTCAGCAGGCTCTTGCTAGCAGGACTCGGCATCCTCTCCTTTCACGGCCAGTGTCAGCAGGCTCTTGCTAGCAGGACTCGGCATCCTCTCCTTTCACGGCCAGTGTCAGCAGGCTCTTGCTAGCAGGACTCGGCATCCTCTCCTTTCACGGCCAGTGTCAGCAGGCTCTTGCTAGCAGGACTCGGCATCCTCTCCTTTCACGGCCAGTGTCAGCAGGCTCTTGCTAGCAGGACTCGGCATCCTCTCCTTTCACGGCCAGTGTCAGCAGGCTCTTGCTAGCAGGACTCGGCATCCTCTCCTTTCACGGCCAGTGTCAGCAGGCTCTTGCTAGCAGGACTCGGCATCCTCTCCTTTCACGGCCAGTGTCAGCAGGCTCTTGCTAGCAGGACTCGGCATCCTCTCCTTTCACGGCCAGTGTCAGCAGGCTCTTGCTAGCAGGACTCGGCATCCTCTCCTTTCACGGCCAGTGTCAGCAGGCTCTTGCTAGCAGGACTCGGCATCCTCTCCTTTCACGGCCAGTGTCAGCAGGCTCTTGCTAGCAGGACTCGGCATCCTCTCCTTTCACGGCCAGTGTCAGCAGGCTCTTGCTAGCAGGACTCGGCATCCTCTCCTTTCACGGCCAGTGTCAGCAGGCTCTTGCTAGCAGGACTCGGCATCCTCTCCTTTCACGGCCAGTGTCAGCAGGCTCTTGCTAGCAGGACTCGGCATCCTCTCCTTTCACGGCCAGTGTCAGCAGGCTCTTGCTAGCAGGACTCGGCATCCTCTCCTTTCACGGCCAGTGTCAGCAGGCTCTTGCTAGCAGGACTCGGCATCCTCTCCTTTCACGGCCAGTGTCAGCAGGCTCTTGCTAGCAGGACTCGGCATCCTCTCCTTTCACGGCCAGTGTCAGCAGGCTCTTGCTAGCAGGACTCGGCATCCTCTCCTTTCACGGCCAGTGTCAGCAGGCTCTTGCTAGCAGGACTCGGCATCCTCTCCTTTCACGGCCAGTGTCAGCAGGCTCTTGCTAGCAGGACTCGGCATCCTCTCCTTTCACGGCCAGTGTCAGCAGGCTCTTGCTAGCAGGACTCGGCATCCTCTCCTTTCACGGCCAGTGTCAGCAGGCTCTTGCTAGCAGGACTCGGCATCCTCTCCTTTCACGGCCAGTGTCAGCAGGCTCTTGCTAGCAGGACTCGGCATCCTCTCCTTTCACGGCCAGTGTCAGCAGGCTCTTGCTAGCAGGACTCGGCATCCTCTCCTTTCACGGCCAGTGTCAGCAGGCTCTTGCTAGCAGGACTCGGCATCCTCTCCTTTCACGGCCAGTGTCAGCAGGCTCTTGCTAGCAGGACTCGGCATCCTCTCCTTTCACGGCCAGTGTCAGCAGGCTCTTGCTAGCAGGACTCGGCATCCTCTCCTTTCACGGCCAGTGTCAGCAGGCTCTTGCTAGCAGGACTCGGCATCCTCTCCTTTCACGGCCAGTGTCAGCAGGCTCTTGCTAGCAGGACTCGGCATCCTCTCCTTTCACGGCCAGTGTCAGCAGGCTCTTGCTAGCAGGACTCGGCATCCTCTCCTTTCACGGCCAGTGTCAGCAGGCTCTTGCTAGCAGGACTCGGCATCCTCTCCTTTCACGGCCAGTGTCAGCAGGCTCTTGCTAGCAGGACTCGGCATCCTCTCCTTTCACGGCCAGTGTCAGCAGGCTCTTGCTAGCAGGACTCGGCATCCTCTCCTTTCACGGCCAGTGTCAGCAGGCTCTTGCTAGCAGGACTCGGCATCCTCTCCTTTCACGGCCAGTGTCAGCAGGCTCTTGCTAGCAGGACTCGGCATCCTCTCCTTTCACGGCCAGTGTCAGCAGGCTCTTGCTAGCAGGACTCGGCATCCTCTCCTTTCACGGCCAGTGTCAGCAGGCTCTTGCTAGCAGGACTCGGCATCCTCTCCTTTCACGGCCAGTGTCAGCAGGCTCTTGCTAGCAGGACTCGGCATCCTCTCCTTTCACGGCCAGTGTCAGCAGGCTCTTGCTAGCAGGACTCGGCATCCTCTCCTTTCACGGCCAGTGTCAGCAGGCTCTTGCTAGCAGGACTCGGCATCCTCTCCTTTCACGGCCAGTGTCAGCAGGCTCTTGCTAGCAGGACTCGGCATCCTCTCCTTTCACGGCCAGTGTCAGCAGGCTCTTGCTAGCAGGACTCGGCATCCTCTCCTTTCACGGCCAGTGTCAGCAGGCTCTTGCTAGCAGGACTCGGCATCCTCTCCTTTCACGGCCAGTGTCAGCAGGCTCTTGCTAGCAGGACTCGGCATCCTCTCCTTTCACGGCCAGTGTCAGCAGGCTCTTGCTAGCAGGACTCGGCATCCTCTCCTTTCACGGCCAGTGTCAGCAGGCTCTTGCTAGCAGGACTCGGCATCCTCTCCTTTCACGGCCAGTGTCAGCAGGCTCTTGCTAGCAGGACTCGGCATCCTCTCCTTTCACGGCCAGTGTCAGCAGGCTCTTGCTAGCAGGACTCGGCATCCTCTCCTTTCACGGCCAGTGTCAGCAGGCTCTTGCTAGCAGGACTCGGCATCCTCTCCTTTCACGGCCAGTGTCAGCAGGCTCTTGCTAGCAGGACTCGGCATCCTCTCCTTTCACGGCCAGTGTCAGCAGGCTCTTGCTAGCAGGACTCGGCATCCTCTCCTTTCACGGCCAGTGTCAGCAGGCTCTTGCTAGCAGGACTCGGCATCCTCTCCTTTCACGGCCAGTGTCAGCAGGCTCTTGCTAGCAGGACTCGGCATCCTCTCCTTTCACGGCCAGTGTCAGCAGGCTCTTGCTAGCAGGACTCGGCATCCTCTCCTTTCACGGCCAGTGTCAGCAGGCTCTTGCTAGCAGGACTCGGCATCCTCTCCTTTCACGGCCAGTGTCAGCAGGCTCTTGCTAGCAGGACTCGGCATCCTCTCCTTTCACGGCCAGTGTCAGCAGGCTCTTGCTAGCAGGACTCGGCATCCTCTCCTTTCACGGCCAGTGTCAGCAGGCTCTTGCTAGCAGGACTCGGCATCCTCTCCTTTCACGGCCAGTGTCAGCAGGCTCTTGCTAGCAGGACTCGGCATCCTCTCCTTTCACGGCCAGTGTCAGCAGGCTCTTGCTAGCAGGACTCGGCATCCTCTCCTTTCACGGCCAGTGTCAGCAGGCTCTTGCTAGCAGGACTCGGCATCCTCTCCTTTCACGGCCAGTGTCAGCAGGCTCTTGCTAGCAGGACTCGGCATCCTCTCCTTTCACGGCCAGTGTCAGCAGGCTCTTGCTAGCAGGACTCGGCATCCTCTCCTTTCACGGCCAGTGTCAGCAGGCTCTTGCTAGCAGGACTCGGCATCCTCTCCTTTCACGGCCAGTGTCAGCAGGCTCTTGCTAGCAGGACTCGGCATCCTCTCCTTTCACGGCCAGTGTCAGCAGGCTCTTGCTAGCAGGACTCGGCATCCTCTCCTTTCACGGCCAGTGTCAGCAGGCTCTTGCTAGCAGGACTCGGCATCCTCTCCTTTCACGGCCAGTGTCAGCAGGCTCTTGCTAGCAGGACTCGGCATCCTCTCCTTTCACGGCCAGTGTCAGCAGGCTCTTGCTAGCAGGACTCGGCATCCTCTCCTTTCACGGCCAGTGTCAGCAGGCTCTTGCTAGCAGGACTCGGCATCCTCTCCTTTCACGGCCAGTGTCAGCAGGCTCTTGCTAGCAGGACTCGGCATCCTCTCCTTTCACGGCCAGTGTCAGCAGGCTCTTGCTAGCAGGACTCGGCATCCTCTCCTTTCACGGCCAGTGTCAGCAGGCTCTTGCTAGCAGGACTCGGCATCCTCTCCTTTCACGGCCAGTGTCAGCAGGCTCTTGCTAGCAGGACTCGGCATCCTCTCCTTTCACGGCCAGTGTCAGCAGGCTCTTGCTAGCAGGACTCGGCATCCTCTCCTTTCACGGCCAGTGTCAGCAGGCTCTTGCTAGCAGGACTCGGCATCCTCTCCTTTCACGGCCAGTGTCAGCAGGCTCTTGCTAGCAGGACTCGGCATCCTCTCCTTTCACGGCCAGTGTCAGCAGGCTCTTGCTAGCAGGACTCGGCATCCTCTCCTTTCACGGCCAGTGTCAGCAGGCTCTTGCTAGCAGGACTCGGCATCCTCTCCTTTCACGGCCAGTGTCAGCAGGCTCTTGCTAGCAGGACTCGGCATCCTCTCCTTTCACGGCCAGTGTCAGCAGGCTCTTGCTAGCAGGACTCGGCATCCTCTCCTTTCACGGCCAGTGTCAGCAGGCTCTTGCTAGCAGGACTCGGCATCCTCTCCTTTCACGGCCAGTGTCAGCAGGCTCTTGCTAGCAGGACTCGGCATCCTCTCCTTTCACGGCCAGTGTCAGCAGGCTCTTGCTAGCAGGACTCGGCATCCTCTCCTTTCACGGCCAGTGTCAGCAGGCTCTTGCTAGCAGGACTCGGCATCCTCTCCTTTCACGGCCAGTGTCAGCAGGCTCTTGCTAGCAGGACTCGGCATCCTCTCCTTTCACGGCCAGTGTCAGCAGGCTCTTGCTAGCAGGACTCGGCATCCTCTCCTTTCACGGCCAGTGTCAGCAGGCTCTTGCTAGCAGGACTCGGCATCCTCTCCTTTCACGGCCAGTGTCAGCAGGCTCTTGCTAGCAGGACTCGGCATCCTCTCCTTTCACGGCCAGTGTCAGCAGGCTCTTGCTAGCAGGACTCGGCATCCTCTCCTTTCACGGCCAGTGTCAGCAGGCTCTTGCTAGCAGGACTCGGCATCCTCTCCTTTCACGGCCAGTGTCAGCAGGCTCTTGCTAGCAGGACTCGGCATCCTCTCCTTTCACGGCCAGTGTCAGCAGGCTCTTGCTAGCAGGACTCGGCATCCTCTCCTTTCACGGCCAGTGTCAGCAGGCTCTTGCTAGCAGGACTCGGCATCCTCTCCTTTCACGGCCAGTGTCAGCAGGCTCTTGCTAGCAGGACTCGGCATCCTCTCCTTTCACGGCCAGTGTCAGCAGGCTCTTGCTAGCAGGACTCGGCATCCTCTCCTTTCACGGCCAGTGTCAGCAGGCTCTTGCTAGCAGGACTCGGCATCCTCTCCTTTCACGGCCAGTGTCAGCAGGCTCTTGCTAGCAGGACTCGGCATCCTCTCCTTTCACGGCCAGTGTCAGCAGGCTCTTGCTAGCAGGACTCGGCATCCTCTCCTTTCACGGCCAGTGTCAGCAGGCTCTTGCTAGCAGGACTCGGCATCCTCTCCTTTCACGGCCAGTGTCAGCAGGCTCTTGCTAGCAGGACTCGGCATCCTCTCCTTTCACGGCCAGTGTCAGCAGGCTCTTGCTAGCAGGACTCGGCATCCTCTCCTTTCACGGCCAGTGTCAGCAGGCTCTTGCTAGCAGGACTCGGCATCCTCTCCTTTCACGGCCAGTGTCAGCAGGCTCTTGCTAGCAGGACTCGGCATCCTCTCCTTTCACGGCCAGTGTCAGCAGGCTCTTGCTAGCAGGACTCGGCATCCTCTCCTTTCACGGCCAGTGTCAGCAGGCTCTTGCTAGCAGGACTCGGCATCCTCTCCTTTCACGGCCAGTGTCAGCAGGCTCTTGCTAGCAGGACTCGGCATCCTCTCCTTTCACGGCCAGTGTCAGCAGGCTCTTGCTAGCAGGACTCGGCATCCTCTCCTTTCACGGCCAGTGTCAGCAGGCTCTTGCTAGCAGGACTCGGCATCCTCTCCTTTCACGGCCAGTGTCAGCAGGCTCTTGCTAGCAGGACTCGGCATCCTCTCCTTTCACGGCCAGTGTCAGCAGGCTCTTGCTAGCAGGACTCGGCATCCTCTCCTTTCACGGCCAGTGTCAGCAGGCTCTTGCTAGCAGGACTCGGCATCCTCTCCTTTCACGGCCAGTGTCAGCAGGCTCTTGCTAGCAGGACTCGGCATCCTCTCCTTTCACGGCCAGTGTCAGCAGGCTCTTGCTAGCAGGACTCGGCATCCTCTCCTTTCACGGCCAGTGTCAGCAGGCTCTTGCTAGCAGGACTCGGCATCCTCTCCTTTCACGGCCAGTGTCAGCAGGCTCTTGCTAGCAGGACTCGGCATCCTCTCCTTTCACGGCCAGTGTCAGCAGGCTCTTGCTAGCAGGACTCGGCATCCTCTCCTTTCACGGCCAGTGTCAGCAGGCTCTTGCTAGCAGGACTCGGCATCCTCTCCTTTCACGGCCAGTGTCAGCAGGCTCTTGCTAGCAGGACTCGGCATCCTCTCCTTTCACGGCCAGTGTCAGCAGGCTCTTGCTAGCAGGACTCGGCATCCTCTCCTTTCACGGCCAGTGTCAGCAGGCTCTTGCTAGCAGGACTCGGCATCCTCTCCTTTCACGGCCAGTGTCAGCAGGCTCTTGCTAGCAGGACTCGGCATCCTCTCCTTTCACGGCCAGTGTCAGCAGGCTCTTGCTAGCAGGACTCGGCATCCTCTCCCTTCACGGCCAGCGTCGACTTAATAGCAGGACGCGGCACTCACCAGCTCACGCAGTCTTCTACAGGTATTTTGTTGTTTTCTTTTAACATTTTTGTTTTACTCGGCCAATAAATATTTTGAATTCTAAATTGTCTTATTAATGTCACGACGACACATTGATAACGCGCATTTCAAAATTGTTATTATGTCGACGAGAATGTTTTTTCACTACTGTAATATTTATGATAATTACTCTTGTATTTTGAATGGAATTATTTGATCACGTTAACATTTACAATATGTTGGTTGAAATAAAATTGCCATAGTGCCTAAGTATATACTCCCTGACTTCAGCGATTTATGACGTGTGTTGTTTATTCATTTGTTTCCGCGTTCAATATTCAAGATATTCAACGAAACAAGATTTTCCGTTGTATATCACGCACTGTTATTTTTTTATCATTTTTCTATATTTTTTGTATAGATAACACGCGGGTAATCACCCAGAAAATACCATACTTAAATACGTTCACTATAATACTTATACGTTCACAACTTCAGTTAACCGCACTTCAAAAATGTCTACCATGATCTCTCTCACAACAAGCACTGTTTTCCTTTCCACAACTGTTATTTCTCGTTGCTACAACACTATTCTGTCCCGACACAAATACTATCAATTATTCATACTTCCTTGATCAAGACAAAGTAATATATAAAAGTCCCACTGTCCTATTAAGGAACGCGGACGTTATTTTCACCCGGCAATTTGTCATCGTAACTACGAATGCTATCTTCTGATAAAAAAATATTTGCCTCAGTTAATAACCCATGTTTCTAATGAGAAATGATAATTCAACATGTTTCTTATAGGAGAATCCGTGAGTTCGGATTCACAATAGCCATTGGTCAAGGGCCGGGATGTTTAATACCACAACATTTTAAAAACTTTCATTTATTTTATCAAAATTCGCGTTTTCAAATCAAAGGTGATATTTCACGACCAATATTAGTATCTTTACTCGATATTGCTTCTTCTGGAACGTGTCTAGAATTCGCTTTATTCTTTATAATTTACATTTGAAATAGAAATTAACACTGCAAACGATAAAAGTTAGCAAAGCTGGCACTTCTTACAGAAACGCCTTGACTCGCCTAGGGTCGAACCGGGAAGAGTTAGGGAAGTTTTTTTATAGTTAAGGCAAACATAGATTATTATCTGAGCAGGAAGGACACTTAACTATCTTTAAAGTTAGAGAGTTATCCAACTTCTGGTCATCGAGTTTTAGGCGAACATAAAACAGTTAAACTATCCAATTTATTAATAAGTTGTGTAGTAACTACATATAATTCCAATTTATATACATCTAATTATCTCAGTTGGGGAGTTGGACATATTTCTTTCGAAATTCGTTAACTTCTCCCGATCACGCGACTATAGGCTCAGAAAATTATTTGGTGTCTATTAACCAAGATAACCGAATTCTCATTGCCTCAAATCCCTACCTCCGACAATAAGGAAAACGNTAGTTCAGTGGTTAGAATACCTGCCCGGAAAGTGGGAGACCTGGGTTCGAGTCCCAGTCGTGTCGCTATTTTTCACACTTGTTATTCCTAATTTATGGATTGTCGAATTCCTTAAATGTTAATAAAGGAATGAGAAGCTATTATCTGTAATTGAGGAGTTATTACTTTACATTATTTCGTAAGCGATTTATTTGATTTTAAAGTCTCAGTAATTGACCTTCCATTAATTACGTAGTAGTCTACTATAGTGTATTTGGAAAGAATATTTAAGGAACGAAGGCATCAGCGTCGTCGCATATTAAAACGTCATCTGATTTAATACGATTTCAAAATTAAGTTCAAAGATTTAATACATTTTCTCTTGATTTATTAGATACTTAGTAAATGATATTGATAAATATTGTTTAAAAGTCATACCGAATCGAAACAGTTCATTATAACTTTTAATATTTTACAATTACCCTTCTGGGTATGCAGCTATGCACCTCCAATTTTACTACATCAAATCTAAAATAACGGAAGTGAATAGGGTAAAAGGCAAAATGACTCTTTGCGCATTCAATTAAATCCTGGCTCGAGGGAGTAAATTGTAGTAAATTAAAATAATGATAAATAGTTCCCATTTGGGCGAAAAATTATACTTTCATATCAGAAGATCGGAANCTCTCCTTTCACGGCCAGTGTCAGCAGGCTCTTGCTAGCAGGACTCGGCATCCTCTCCTTTCACGGCCAGTGTCAGCAGGCTCTTGCTAGCAGGACTCGGCATCCTCTCCTTTCACGGCCAGTGTCAGCAGGCTCTTGCTAGCAGGACTCGGCATCCTCTCCTTTCACGGCCAGTGTCAGCAGGCTCTTGCTAGCAGGACTCGGCATCCTCTCCTTTCACGGCCAGTGTCAGCAGGCTCTTGCTAGCAGGACTCGGCATCCTCTCCTTTCACGGCCAGTGTCAGCAGGCTCTTGCTAGCAGGACTCGGCATCCTCTCCTTTCACGGCCAGTGTCAGCAGGCTCTTGCTAGCAGGACTCGGCATCCTCTCCTTTCACGGCCAGTGTCAGCAGGCTCTTGCTAGCAGGACTCGGCATCCTCTCCTTTCACGGCCAGTGTCAGCAGGCTCTTGCTAGCAGGACTCGGCATCCTCTCCTTTCACGGCCAGTGTCAGCAGGCTCTTGCTAGCAGGACTCGGCATCCTCTCCTTTCACGGCCAGTGTCAGCAGGCTCTTGCTAGCAGGACTCGGCATCCTCTCCTTTCACGGCCAGTGTCAGCAGGCTCTTGCTAGCAGGACTCGGCATCCTCTCCTTTCACGGCCAGTGTCAGCAGGCTCTTGCTAGCAGGACTCGGCATCCTCTCCTTTCACGGCCAGTGTCAGCAGGCTCTTGCTAGCAGGACTCGGCATCCTCTCCTTTCACGGCCAGTGTCAGCAGGCTCTTGCTAGCAGGACTCGGCATCCTCTCCTTTCACGGCCAGTGTCAGCAGGCTCTTGCTAGCAGGACTCGGCATCCTCTCCTTTCACGGCCAGTGTCAGCAGGCTCTTGCTAGCAGGACTCGGCATCCTCTCCTTTCACGGCCAGTGTCAGCAGGCTCTTGCTAGCAGGACTCGGCATCCTCTCCTTTCACGGCCAGTGTCAGCAGGCTCTTGCTAGCAGGACTCGGCATCCTCTCCTTTCACGGCCAGTGTCAGCAGGCTCTTGCTAGCAGGACTCGGCATCCTCTCCTTTCACGGCCAGTGTCAGCAGGCTCTTGCTAGCAGGACTCGGCATCCTCTCCTTTCACGGCCAGTGTCAGCAGGCTCTTGCTAGCAGGACTCGGCATCCTCTCCTTTCACGGCCAGTGTCAGCAGGCTCTTGCTAGCAGGACTCGGCATCCTCTCCTTTCACGGCCAGTGTCAGCAGGCTCTTGCTAGCAGGACTCGGCATCCTCTCCTTTCACGGCCAGTGTCAGCAGGCTCTTGCTAGCAGGACTCGGCATCCTCTCCTTTCACGGCCAGTGTCAGCAGGCTCTTGCTAGCAGGACTCGGCATCCTCTCCTTTCACGGCCAGTGTCAGCAGGCTCTTGCTAGCAGGACTCGGCATCCTCTCCTTTCACGGCCAGTGTCAGCAGGCTCTTGCTAGCAGGACTCGGCATCCTCTCCTTTCACGGCCAGTGTCAGCAGGCTCTTGCTAGCAGGACTCGGCATCCTCTCCTTTCACGGCCAGTGTCAGCAGGCTCTTGCTAGCAGGACTCGGCATCCTCTCCTTTCACGGCCAGTGTCAGCAGGCTCTTGCTAGCAGGACTCGGCATCCTCTCCTTTCACGGCCAGTGTCAGCAGGCTCTTGCTAGCAGGACTCGGCATCCTCTCCTTTCACGGCCAGTGTCAGCAGGCTCTTGCTAGCAGGACTCGGCATCCTCTCCTTTCACGGCCAGTGTCAGCAGGCTCTTGCTAGCAGGACTCGGCATCCTCTCCTTTCACGGCCAGTGTCAGCAGGCTCTTGCTAGCAGGACTCGGCATCCTCTCCTTTCACGGCCAGTGTCAGCAGGCTCTTGCTAGCAGGACTCGGCATCCTCTCCTTTCACGGCCAGTGTCAGCAGGCTCTTGCTAGCAGGACTCGGCATCCTCTCCTTTCACGGCCAGTGTCAGCAGGCTCTTGCTAGCAGGACTCGGCATCCTCTCCTTTCACGGCCAGTGTCAGCAGGCTCTTGCTAGCAGGACTCGGCATCCTCTCCTTTCACGGCCAGTGTCAGCAGGCTCTTGCTAGCAGGACTCGGCATCCTCTCCTTTCACGGCCAGTGTCAGCAGGCTCTTGCTAGCAGGACTCGGCATCCTCTCCTTTCACGGCCAGTGTCAGCAGGCTCTTGCTAGCAGGACTCGGCATCCTCTCCTTTCACGGCCAGTGTCAGCAGGCTCTTGCTAGCAGGACTCGGCATCCTCTCCTTTCACGGCCAGTGTCAGCAGGCTCTTGCTAGCAGGACTCGGCATCCTCTCCTTTCACGGCCAGTGTCAGCAGGCTCTTGCTAGCAGGACTCGGCATCCTCTCCTTTCACGGCCAGTGTCAGCAGGCTCTTGCTAGCAGGACTCGGCATCCTCTCCTTTCACGGCCAGTGTCAGCAGGCTCTTGCTAGCAGGACTCGGCATCCTCTCCTTTCACGGCCAGTGTCAGCAGGCTCTTGCTAGCAGGACTCGGCATCCTCTCCTTTCACGGCCAGTGTCAGCAGGCTCTTGCTAGCAGGACTCGGCATCCTCTCCTTTCACGGCCAGTGTCAGCAGGCTCTTGCTAGCAGGACTCGGCATCCTCTCCTTTCACGGCCAGTGTCAGCAGGCTCTTGCTAGCAGGACTCGGCATCCTCTCCTTTCACGGCCAGTGTCAGCAGGCTCTTGCTAGCAGGACTCGGCATCCTCTCCTTTCACGGCCAGTGTCAGCAGGCTCTTGCTAGCAGGACTCGGCATCCTCTCCTTTCACGGCCAGTGTCAGCAGGCTCTTGCTAGCAGGACTCGGCATCCTCTCCTTTCACGGCCAGTGTCAGCAGGCTCTTGCTAGCAGGACTCGGCATCCTCTCCTTTCACGGCCAGTGTCAGCAGGCTCTTGCTAGCAGGACTCGGCATCCTCTCCTTTCACGGCCAGTGTCAGCAGGCTCTTGCTAGCAGGACTCGGCATCCTCTCCTTTCACGGCCAGTGTCAGCAGGCTCTTGCTAGCAGGACTCGGCATCCTCTCCTTTCACGGCCAGTGTCAGCAGGCTCTTGCTAGCAGGACTCGGCATCCTCTCCTTTCACGGCCAGTGTCAGCAGGCTCTTGCTAGCAGGACTCGGCATCCTCTCCTTTCACGGCCAGTGTCAGCAGGCTCTTGCTAGCAGGACTCGGCATCCTCTCCTTTCACGGCCAGTGTCAGCAGGCTCTTGCTAGCAGGACTCGGCATCCTCTCCTTTCACGGCCAGTGTCAGCAGGCTCTTGCTAGCAGGACTCGGCATCCTCTCCTTTCACGGCCAGTGTCAGCAGGCTCTTGCTAGCAGGACTCGGCATCCTCTCCTTTCACGGCCAGTGTCAGCAGGCTCTTGCTAGCAGGACTCGGCATCCTCTCCTTTCACGGCCAGTGTCAGCAGGCTCTTGCTAGCAGGACTCGGCATCCTCTCCTTTCACGGCCAGTGTCAGCAGGCTCTTGCTAGCAGGACTCGGCATCCTCTCCTTTCACGGCCAGTGTCAGCAGGCTCTTGCTAGCAGGACTCGGCATCCTCTCCTTTCACGGCCAGTGTCAGCAGGCTCTTGCTAGCAGGACTCGGCATCCTCTCCTTTCACGGCCAGTGTCAGCAGGCTCTTGCTAGCAGGACTCGGCATCCTCTCCTTTCACGGCCAGTGTCAGCAGGCTCTTGCTAGCAGGACTCGGCATCCTCTCCTTTCACGGCCAGTGTCAGCAGGCTCTTGCTAGCAGGACTCGGCATCCTCTCCTTTCACGGCCAGTGTCAGCAGGCTCTTGCTAGCAGGACTCGGCATCCTCTCCTTTCACGGCCAGTGTCAGCAGGCTCTTGCTAGCAGGACTCGGCATCCTCTCCTTTCACGGCCAGTGTCAGCAGGCTCTTGCTAGCAGGACTCGGCATCCTCTCCTTTCACGGCCAGTGTCAGCAGGCTCTTGCTAGCAGGACTCGGCATCCTCTCCTTTCACGGCCAGTGTCAGCAGGCTCTTGCTAGCAGGACTCGGCATCCTCTCCTTTCACGGCCAGTGTCAGCAGGCTCTTGCTAGCAGGACTCGGCATCCTCTCCTTTCACGGCCAGTGTCAGCAGGCTCTTGCTAGCAGGACTCGGCATCCTCTCCTTTCACGGCCAGTGTCAGCAGGCTCTTGCTAGCAGGACTCGGCATCCTCTCCTTTCACGGCCAGTGTCAGCAGGCTCTTGCTAGCAGGACTCGGCATCCTCTCCTTTCACGGCCAGTGTCAGCAGGCTCTTGCTAGCAGGACTCGGCATCCTCTCCTTTCACGGCCAGTGTCAGCAGGCTCTTGCTAGCAGGACTCGGCATCCTCTCCTTTCACGGCCAGTGTCAGCAGGCTCTTGCTAGCAGGACTCGGCATCCTCTCCTTTCACGGCCAGTGTCAGCAGGCTCTTGCTAGCAGGACTCGGCATCCTCTCCTTTCACGGCCAGTGTCAGCAGGCTCTTGCTAGCAGGACTCGGCATCCTCTCCTTTCACGGCCAGTGTCAGCAGGCTCTTGCTAGCAGGACTCGGCATCCTCTCCTTTCACGGCCAGTGTCAGCAGGCTCTTGCTAGCAGGACTCGGCATCCTCTCCTTTCACGGCCAGTGTCAGCAGGCTCTTGCTAGCAGGACTCGGCATCCTCTCCTTTCACGGCCAGTGTCAGCAGGCTCTTGCTAGCAGGACTCGGCATCCTCTCCTTTCACGGCCAGTGTCAGCAGGCTCTTGCTAGCAGGACTCGGCATCCTCTCCTTTCACGGCCAGTGTCAGCAGGCTCTTGCTAGCAGGACTCGGCATCCTCTCCTTTCACGGCCAGTGTCAGCAGGCTCTTGCTAGCAGGACTCGGCATCCTCTCCTTTCACGGCCAGTGTCAGCAGGCTCTTGCTAGCAGGACTCGGCATCCTCTCCTTTCACGGCCAGTGTCAGCAGGCTCTTGCTAGCAGGACTCGGCATCCTCTCCTTTCACGGCCAGTGTCAGCAGGCTCTTGCTAGCAGGACTCGGCATCCTCTCCTTTCACGGCCAGTGTCAGCAGGCTCTTGCTAGCAGGACTCGGCATCCTCTCCTTTCACGGCCAGTGTCAGCAGGCTCTTGCTAGCAGGACTCGGCATCCTCTCCTTTCACGGCCAGTGTCAGCAGGCTCTTGCTAGCAGGACTCGGCATCCTCTCCTTTCACGGCCAGTGTCAGCAGGCTCTTGCTAGCAGGACTCGGCATCCTCTCCTTTCACGGCCAGTGTCAGCAGGCTCTTGCTAGCAGGACTCGGCATCCTCTCCTTTCACGGCCAGTGTCAGCAGGCTCTTGCTAGCAGGACTCGGCATCCTCTCCTTTCACGGCCAGTGTCAGCAGGCTCTTGCTAGCAGGACTCGGCATCCTCTCCTTTCACGGCCAGTGTCAGCAGGCTCTTGCTAGCAGGACTCGGCATCCTCTCCTTTCACGGCCAGTGTCAGCAGGCTCTTGCTAGCAGGACTCGGCATCCTCTCCTTTCACGGCCAGTGTCAGCAGGCTCTTGCTAGCAGGACTCGGCATCCTCTCCTTTCACGGCCAGCGTCGACTTAATAGCAGGACGCGGCACTCACCAGCTCACGCAGTCTTCTACAGGTATTTTGTTGTTTTCTTTTAACATTTTTGTTTTACTCGGCCAATAAATATTTTGAATTCTAAATTGTCTTATTAATGTCACGACGACACATTGATAACGCGCATTTCAAAATTGTTATTATGTCGACGAGAATGTTTTTTCACTACTGTAATATTTATGATAATTACTCTTGTATTTTGAATGGAATTATTTGATCACGTTAACATTTACAATATGTTGGTTGAAATAAAATTGCCATAGTGCCTAAGTATATACTCCCTGACTTCAGCGATTTATGATGTGTGTTGTTTATTCATTTGTTTCCGCGTTCAATATTCAAGATATTCAACGAAACAAGATTTTCCGTTGTATATCACGCACTGTTATTTTTTTATCATTTTTCTATATTTTTTGTATAGATAACACGCGGGTAATCACCCAGAAAATACCATACTTAAATACGTTCACTATAATACTTATACGTTCACAACTTCAGTTAACCGCACTTCAAAAATGTCTACCATGATCTCTCTCACAACAAGCACTGTTTTCCTTTCCACAACTGTTATTTCTCGTTGCTACAACACTATTCTGTCCCGACACAAATACTATCAATTATTCATACTTCCTTGATCAAGACAAAGTAATATATAAAAGTCCCACTGTCCTATTAAGGAACGCGGACGTTATTTTCACCCGGCAATTTGTCATCGTAACTACGAATGCTATCTTCTGATAAAAAAATATTTGCCTCAGTTAATAACCCATGTTTCTAATGAGAAATGATAATTCAACATGTTTCTTATAGGAGAATCCGTGAGTTCGGATTCACAATAGCCATTGGTCAAGGGCCGGGATGTTTAATACCACAACATTTTAAAAACTTTCATTTATTTTATCAAAATTCGCGTTTTCAAATCAAAGGTGATATTTCACGACCAATATTAGTATCTTTACTCGATATTGCTTCTTCTGGAACGTGTCTAGAATTCGCTTTATTCTTTATAATTTACATTTGAAATAGAAATTAACACTGCAAACGATAAAAGTTAGCAAAGCTGGCACTTCTTACAGAAACGCCTTGACTCGCCTAGGGTCGAACCGGGAAGAGTTAGGGAAGTTTTTTTATAGTTAAGGCAAACATAGATTATTATCTGAGCAGGAAGGACACTTAACTATCTTTAAAGTTAGAGAGTTATCCAACTTCTGGTCATCGAGTTTTAGGCGAACATAAAACAGTTAAACTATCCAATTTATTAATAAGTTGTGTAGTAACTACATATAATTCCTATTTATATACATCTAATTATCTCAGTTGGGGAGTTGGACATATTTCTTTCGAAATTCGTTAACTTCTCCCGATCACGCGACTATAGGCTCAGAAAATTATTTGGTGTCTATTAACCAAGATAACCGAATTCTCATTGCCTCAAATCCCTACCTCCGACAATAAGGAAAACGGAACCATTTGTTTAGGAATTATCTATGCTGTTGATGAAATAATTGACCTTTTTACGTAACTTCTATGATGTGAGTAACGGGTAAATCCCGGATTTAACTAACTTCAAAATACCACCATGTTTTTCACTCTAAGAAGACAATTTGAGCGTACCATTATGCAATATGTGCCATCGAAACTTTCATTTTGAGTTGCTCCTTTAAAATTTGGTTTATTTGTGATAAATTGTGAATTATTCGCAATTTTTATAATGAGTTCTCTTTAGAACTCGGAAGCTGCGAGTGTTTCTCTCAATATTGTCTTTCTTTTTAGGTATCGTTTCCCATCCTTTTCCCTCACAGTGACTAACTCCATCGATTATAATGTTCGTAAGCTCATTCTTTATTCTTTTTCCGATATTTTTATTATATTTGTGGAAATTTCAATTTATTTTGTGCTTTCCTTTGCTTGCTCTGCTACGTTGTCGATCAATAGCCTTTCCTTATTTTTTTGGAATATACTTTTTCCGGTCAGTTTCCTCGATAAAATCAATGTTATGTTTCGTATGTTGTGCGTCATATGGTTTTCCTTAACTTGTCGAAGACAAATAATGTAGCATGAATCTTTGTCTACGCCAAGGGCCCTCAACCGATGTTTTGGGTTATTCTGATGGTCTGTACATGATTGGAAAAGGATTATAAGGTGGACAATTAGTTTACAAATGTAAGAAAGCTATTTTTGCCGTATTTTCTACAATCATTTTCTTACCCAAATTTAGTGCCCAAAAACGAGGTTCCCATCTAATACAGGGGCTGGTGCACGAAAATATACGAAAATTCACAGAAAAAATTTCGCGATTCAATGATTACGAGTACAATTTAATGTTGCATATTCCCGAACAAGGATTTTGACAAAGGATGATTTTTTTATTTTTCACATACCTTATGCACCCCAAACCATGAAATCCGTTTTTCGACAAGTGGTAAAAGTTGTTAATATTTAGATCTACCTATTTATTTTGCTATCGCGTATAACTCTCTGAATAATCGAGTTATTGAAACGGTTGGTCTTTGCGTTCCTTTACTTTTATTTTTTCTGTCGTATCAGCTGAGGTAGCTTAGGGGTCGTATGAATTGTAAACGCCTTCCAAGATCGTATTTTCCCTATATGTGTAAAAAATCCTTACTCCAAATTTCCTTTCCTTCATGGATTCACCTAGTACCATCTACATATAAATGTAATACAATAAAAGTTAAGAGACAAAATTCGAACCCAAGCCTTCATAGTTTGAGCTTAGAATTCGGAGTCACCCAAATACTTCATTTTATTTTCCAGAAAAAATTTCCTCAGCGGGGTTTGAATGGTCGGATCCACCGATGCACATACTGCGCCGTTACGTTCTAAACTTTTTCTGCGTCACGGGGTTCGAACCCAGAGCATCATTGATTGAAATTGGTATATATTTCCTAATTGTCCTAGTGACCATCTATGTCACGAGAATCTATTCCAAAGTAATTATTCAAAGGGCGGAAATCTTTTACCACCGGCATAATTCTCTTGCATCAGAAGCAAGTGGTGAATTTGATGTGGCGCCCTTAAAGTTTCAGGGGATCCTTCCTAATTTAGTCTTACATGAATACTACGTAATATGCGGGATATTCTGGAGCAAGTTTCAAAGCGTTTTCAGTTAATTTTATTATTATTTATGAGGATCATTCTACCCAAGATCGGTAACGTCCTATCCCTATGAGTCCTATCTACTGTGAAGAGTGATGTTGCAAAATCTTTTCAGTCTTATTTAAATCATCGGTGAGCTACGCTGCAAATCAAATCAAAGGCCGAAGTCGATGAAGGCTTAACTTGATACATTATAAAGGCGTAAACAATTAAAAATCCCTGTGGTAAGTTTATGGCAAGCTGTGGCAAGATTACAACAAGCTTCCACCATACTTATGGTGCGCGGAGTTTTGTGTTTCAAATGTTGCCTGAGGAATACATTTTTCTGCGATGGTAAAATCTTTTCGAATTTACCACAATTTTCGGTGTTTTCCGGTATCTCCCGAAGAAAACCAGTTCCGGCTTAAAATATTTTCGGCTTAGCCACACCTCGACTTCATAAGATCTGATTTGTTCACCTGCCATATACACACTTTCCTACTCTTAATCCTTAGAGCATCCCCCACATCAAGTGCCTTGACTTATTGAGAACGAGGCTAAAAGAATATTTAAGCCAGAAAGAAACATTGCGGCGCACTGTAAATTGAGGTTAGAATATACGACTCCAGGATTTCAGGATGACAATAACAGTTATCCCTGTTTTGATGTTTCGTCAACGATGTTACAAGTACCATAGTCGCTTCTTTTTTATTGTCTTCCTTTATTACACCGCAACTTCGAAGAAAAAGTGGATATTTCGTAAGTTTGCGCTATCATCATCTACAACAACATATGTATTCTGCAAGCCGCTTTTCGGCGTGTGGCAGGGGGTGCATGCTCCACGACTCTACTTCCCTGATCGATTAATTTCGCGTATCGTTCGCTAAAAAAAATGAATTCTTGAATCGATTCGTTCTAGCGTTCATCTCTCTGATTTTCCTCTCAGAATTAGAACAGTCTCTCTAACAGGAAAGACACATTATATCGGCTACATCGTCTGTGAACGTGATTTCTCTGAACTTATTTAGTAAATTAAGTCTGTGTTTGAATCTTCTATCTTCTAGAGATAGCTGCGTCATGAAGCATTTGAGTAATGCTCACTGATTTGCCGTAACAAATTTTTACGAAACGTATCGCCTATCGCTGTACTTTTTCTAATTCTCGAAAACAACACTTTTCTTCAGGATCCCATACACTACACGCATATTCCAGGTGAGGTCTGACCAAAGCGACGTAACTTCGCTCACGGACTTTTTCTTCGCTCCTACCGACAATTCTCCTACTTATCCGAGTTTCTTAAGAGACCGTCCACATATATTACGAACGTGGGTATTTGTGAGGGTTACTCCAAGATATTTCACCGAGTTTACTGTTGATAAAGTTTTCCCTTGGAGGCTGCACGAATAATCATTGGAAATTTTCTTTTCGAAGAGGTTAATTACTTATTCCATACCAACACAGGCCGGTGCTACAGACCGGTTAGCTTAACTCCGTTGTTTGTAAAATTATGGAGAAAATCGTAGCGGAATACCTTAGAAATTACTGGGAAGAGAACAATTGGCTTAGCTAGCGCCAGCACGGATTTAGAAAAGGTCACTCGTACGAAACTCAATAATTGGGACTACATCAGGATATAGCTAACGCGGTAGATGGTAAGGATACTGTAGATGGTATTATCATAGACACCACTAAGGCATTCGATACAATTCCGCATGAGACCCCTCTATGCAAACTATGAAAATTAAACATTGATAAAAGGGTAATCATTAGGATAAAAAATTTCCTTACTGATAGAACTCAAAAGGTAAGGGTGAATGGGGAATATTGTACAGATATCAATGTAACCTCGGGAGTACCTCAAGGAAGTGTCATCGGGCCTTTACTTTTCCTAATTTATATTAACGACCTGCCCGAATGCATTAAATCTAATATTCGCTTATTTGCTGATGATTGTATCATTTATAGAGGGATAGAAAGTAACGAGGATAGGGACGCGTTACAGAGGGATTTAATTTCGTTAGAAGACTAGATTAAAAAGCATAAAACGAGCAGTAGCGTGAGTAAAAGTATGCACATCACATTTTCAAACAAGAAAACGATTTCATTCCATAGATATCATCTCAATGAAGAAATTATAGCAACGTCTGAAAACTGTAAACATTTGGGAATTACATTTAACAGAAACTCGAATTGGGATAAACATATAGATCATTTGGTAGTGAAAGCGTATAGAACACGTCATAACATATACAAGCGTATACATTACGTCATGAGAAGTTTAAAGGGGGGCAGTAAGAAAGCAAAAGAATTGGGGTACCTAACTTTGGTTCGGCCGATCTTAGAATATGCTACGACAGTGTGGGATCCTTATGAGAATTGTCGCATAAAGAAATTAGAGAGAGTTCCAAGAAAGGCAGCTAATTATGTTATGGGTAGGTTTAGGAAAAGAGCGTCTCAGAAATATTAAAGGTCCTCGGAAGGGAATCGCTGGAGAAGAGGAAAAAACAGATTGGTTTGTGTTCACCAGAAAATTGCGGGCAGAAAGGGATGGGTAGGTTTTAAAAGCTTAATGCAAACGCCAAATTTTTTAGGAAGAAGTCATAAAATAAAACTTAGACCGCAAAGAACTAATATAGCTAAATACTCCTTTTTGAATAGAGGCATAGCCGAGTGAAACATGTTACCTGGATCGCTCTTTAAGTCCTTTCCTAAAGATCCAAAATCGTTTACGAAGTTGTGTGCTCTCAATGTAGTTGTAAAATACCTGTATTTGTTAAAATACTTGTTGAAAAGCAGTGTATCATGTAATGTAAATAGGTGTAAAATTAGTGTGAATAGAATTTAAGAAGCGTAATGTGAGAAGAGTAGAGAATTGTCTGGTAGGGTAATGTACGGCTGGGACTATGTGTGCCCCAGTGCCGCGACGGAAGCTGCGAAGGTCTACCAGGAACCCTGAAAAGTACTGATGAATATTTAATTGAAATTGTAATGGAGGGTTTATATTCATTACTGTAAAATTTATTTATTAATTTGTAAATCATTACTGTAAATCAGACTAATGATTAATTAATATACATCTATAATCGCTGCCACCAGACGTCAGTCTAACTACGGCGGAAACATGTAAATAAATAAATTACCGAATATTTGTCAATATTGATCTCTAATTGACAGACATCGCACCATTTCATAATTTTATCTCAATAATTCGAAAGGATGAATGTATTATCTGAACTTCCTATTTCCCTAAAAATTACCGTATTGTCCGCGAATATCCTAACTTTACTATCACTGTTTTTGCTAAGTTGTAGTACTAATAAGTAAATACTAATCATTGTCAGAGAGAAAGTCTTTATTCCAGTTTATCACTTCTCCATTGATACCAGCAACATTTAATTGGTTTAGTAATTTATTATGTGGGACTTCATCAAATGCTTTCCGAAAATCTAAAAATATCGCGTCGACTTCCTATTATTATTGGCAGATTTTAGGACATTGTAAACTAAAAACGCTAGCTGAGACTCGCAGGATCAAGTTTGATACACGAATCTCTTTTGAGATGGGCGTATAAGCACTTTGTAGTCAGGACCCTCCTTCGGGAAAATATTTTTCTGGAAATTAAATTAGATATTTGTTGCAAAGTTGTATACCAACTGGCAACTTCAAAAACGAAGAAGGCCGAAATCATAGTATACGAAACCTTGCTGATAAGGAGTCTTAGTATACAAGTACCGTGGTTGCTTCTTCCTTATTGTCTTCCTTATCACTCCGCAGTTCGTGATTGAATAAAAAGTGAATATTTCGTAAGTTTTCGCTATCTTAAGATACCTTAAATGACATCATAGATGACTTTGGAATGACGGCTTCGTTCCTTTGGATCTAATGCAAAAGCATCCACATGGTACATACCATCATTAAGATTGACACATCGGACAAATAACCTATAGATTTACTTACCATAAAACCTTTCTAAATACACAAATTTCGTTTGATTTTAGATTTTTCTAGCCATGACACTTGGGGCTAAAATGGTACCAGGTGAAAACATATCTCATGAAAGATAAAACGTCGTTACAAATGCTCCACGACGTAAGTTTGGAATCCTCGAAAGAAAGGAAATTTAGAGTAAGGATTTATTACACATTTACTATAGGGAAAATACGATCTTGGAAGGCGTTTACAATTCATGCTACCCCTAAGCTACCTCAGTTGATACGACAGAAAAAAAGTAAAGGAACGCAAAGACCAACCGTTTCAATAACTTGATTATTCAGAGAATTATACGCGATAGCAAAATAATAGGTAAATCTGAATATTAACAACTTTTCCTACTAGTCGAAAAACAAATTTCATGGTTTGGGGTGCATAAGGTTTGTGAAGAATAAAAAAATCATCCTCTATCAAAATCTTTGTTAGGGAATATTCAACCATGCATTGCAATCATAAAGCACAGGAATTTATTCTGTGAATTTAGGTAAATTTTAGTGCAACACCCGCCCCTGTAATAGATGTGCACCTCGTTTTTGGGCACTGAATTTAAGGTGAGAAAATGATTGTTGAATATACGGCAAAAATAGCTTTTTTACATTTGTAAACTAATTATCCACCTTATGATCCTTTTCCAACCATGCACAGACCATCAGAATAACCCAAAACATCGGTTGAAGGCCCTTGGCGTAGACAAAGATTCATGCTACATTATTTGTCATCGACAAGTTAAGGAAAACCATATGACGCACAACATACGAAACATAACATTGATTTTATCGAGGAAAATGACCGGAAAGAGTCAATTCCAGAAAATAAGGAAAGGCTATTGATCGACAACGTAGCAGAGCAAGCAAAGGAAAGCACAAAATAAATTGAAATTTCCACAAATATAATAAAAATATCGGAAAAAGAATAAAGAATGAGCTTACGAACATTATAATCGATGGAGTTAGTCACTGTGATGGAAAAGGATGGGAAACGATACCTAAAAAGGAAGACAATATTGAGAGAAACACTCGCAGCTTCCGAGTTCTAAAGAGAACTCATTATAAAAATTGCGAATAATTCACAATTTATCACAAATAAACCAAATTTTAAAGGAGCAACTCTAAATGAAAGCTTCGACGTCACATATTACATAATGGTACGCTCAAATTGTCTTCTTAGAGTGAAAAACACGGTGGTATGTTGAAGTTAGGCAAATCCGGGATTTACCCGTTACTCACATCATAGAAGTTACGCCAAACGGTAAATTATTTCATCAACAGCAAAGATAATTCCTAAACAAATGGTTCCGTTTTCCTTATTGTCGGAGGTAGGGATTTGAGGCAATGAGAATTCGGTTATCTTGGTTAATAAACACCGAATAATTTTTTGAGCATATAGTTGCGTGATCGGGAGAAGTAAACGAATTTCGAAAGAAATATGTCCAACTCCCCAACTGAGATAATTAGATGTATATAAATNAAATAAACCAAATTTTAAAGGAGCAACTCAAAATGAAAGTTTCGATGGCACATATTGCATAATGGTACGCTCAAATTGTCTTCTTAGAGTGAAAAACATGGTGGTATTTTGAAGTTAGTTAAATCCGGGATTTACCCGTTACTCACATCATAGAAGTTACGTAAAAAGGTCAATTATTTCATCAACAGCATAGATAATTCCTAAACAAATGGTTCCGTTTTCCTTATTGTCGGAGGTAGGGATTTGAGGCAATGAGAATTCGGTTATCTTGGTTAATAGACACCAAATAATTTTCTGAGCCTATAGTCGCGTGATCGGGAGAAGTTAACGAATTTCGAAAGAAATATGTCCAACTCCCCAACTGAGATAATTAGATGTATATAAATAGGAATTATATGTAGTTACTACACAACTTATTAATAAATTGGATAGTTTAACTGTTTTATGTTCGCCTAAAACTCGATGACCAGAAGTTGGATAACTCTCTAACTTTAAAGATAGTTAAGTGTCCTTCCTGCTCAGATAATAATCTATGTTTGCCTTATCTATAAAAAAAACTTCCCTAACTCTTCCCGATTCGACCCTAGGCTAGTCAAGGCGTTTCTGTAAGAAGTGCCAGCTTTGCTAACTTTTATCGTTTGCAGTGTTAATTTCTATTTCAAATGTAAATTATAAAGAATAAAGCGAATTCTAGACACGTTCCAGAAGAAGCAATATCGAGTAAAGATACTAATATTGGTCGTGAAATATCACCTTTGATTTGAAAACGCGAATTTTGATAAAATAAATGAAATTTTTAAATATGTTGTGGTATTAAACATCCCGGCCCTTGACCAATGGCAATTGTGAATCCGAACTCAAGGATTCTCCTATAAGAAACATGTTGAATTATCATTTCTCATTAGAAACATGGGTTATTATCTGAGGCAAATATTTTTTTTATCAGAAGATAGCATTCGTAGTTACGATGACAAATTGCCGGGTGAAAATAACGTCCGCGTTCCTTAATAGGACAGTGGGACTTTTATATATTACTTTGTTTTTGATCAAGGAAGTATGAATAATTGATAGTATTTGTGTCGGGACAGAATAGTGTTGTAGCAACGAGAAATAACAGTTGTGGAAAGGAAAACAGTGCTTGTTGTGAGAGAGATCATGGTAGACATTTTTGAAGTGCGGTTAACTGAAGTTGTGAACGTATAAGTATTATAGTGAACGTATTTAAGTATGGTATTTTCTGGGTGATTACCCGCGTGTTATCTATACAAAAAATATAAATGTGTTGCATGATGTACACGGATCGCCTACCAAATGGTTGCATGACTGGAAATTTCGAATGTATGGAAAATAATCCAACATCAAATACAGGATTCATGGTTAATGAAGCAAGGTGAAAAGGAGGGAGAGTAAATTCAGTTCAAAGTGAGTTGGAAATTGCAGGGGAAAATTAGCCTTGAAAATACGACCTCATTGATAGTAGTAGTGTAATGACTTGAATGACAATGAACTTTGACGATTGCAGGAGGATTATCTTATCATCTGAAGTATGCACAAATGATTTCAGCAGTATATCTGCATTCAAAGAATGTTATCGTATTGCAGCTTAAAATGTATTCCCCATCATGAAGCCGACCATTCAACTTTGGTAAAATTTTAGCTCCGATGACAAACAAATCACGCACGGAGTAATATACCCTCAAGGGAAAAATATGATCAGATAAAACATGAACTTTCAAATTTCTCCTGTGACGTCATTTTTTGCGTCGAAAATCCTCATAATTCTTTCAACCCTAAGGCCATTGCGTAAGTAAGGCTGAGAGGAGCGAATTACTTACGGGAAGCCATCGCAATATTGTGAAGGAAAAAAGCTAATTGAGGTGCTCTGGATTCTTATAATATGATTTTAAAATTAATCATACAGGTTTAACTCTGTTGAAGCGTGTTTCAGATCGCAACACAATTACTCAATTTCTTGATCGATACGGGATTTAGGTTTTGTTTAATTATGCGACTAAATTGATTTATGTAATAGTTACCCGTTGAGTTTCAACGGTGAAATGTAGAGTGATAAATAACTGTGTACCACCATTTATCGGAAAAAATGTTTCATGTATGTATGTAGATGGAAAATATCAGACAATGCTAGTATCCAAACCATTATATGATTACGTAAACAATAGCACTTCAACTCAATATTCAGTCTGTTAAATGACAATTTCTTCAATTATTACAACATCCGTTTAATGATTTTGGAAATGTATTGTAAGATTACACCCAATTCAGGATGACTAGAACCATACATAATGAAATACTTTCCGATAAAAATTGAATCTCCCTATATTTATGTATACAGCCTGGCACTAATATCTGTCTTTTTTATGCATATGCCTTAAAGTAGAAAACATTCTTTGCTTTTCACTTTGGAGCATGTATAAATTATTGTTATTCCACTCGTACATATGGAACACGTAATTGTCCATATAAATAGCCATAGAATCTCAAAATTAATACTATCTACATTCATCGACTGTCCTAGTGATTTATTGATTAATGTTTAAAGAAAGCTGGTTTAAATGGAAACTGATCATTTTAATTTTAACGGAAGATAAATAGGTATGAGACAAAGTCTTGGAATGAAAGAATGGAATCTAAAAATTCTGAATCGATGAATTTGTCGAAAAGCTTTCGTTGATAATCTGATCGTCTTACTTGGAGCGAATTGGTATTATACCGAGGTGGTATCATTATCATATCCGTAACGCTACTGTCGAACCTGAACCTTCTCTCTAAGAACAGAAACATTGTAGACTTCCTTACAAATATTTATGGGCAAGATATTTTTTTAGAACATCCTTCCGACAAAATATTAGAAATTTTAAGAAAGGAGGACTAGGACTTACAGCTGTAGTAACTAAGGCGAAGGCGCTGTTGATAAATCAGTACATAAAAGATCTCAATAACCGAGATATAATACTTAAGTCGATAAAAAGGATTACTTATTATTACTTAAGGATAAAAACGACTATAGAAATTTTGTTAAAACGTTCCTTCATGTTGTCGACACGTTACCGGCAAACTCGCCGGCAGCAAGAAAAGGATTCATAATATTCTGATTCCGAAAGATGAGGAATATTAATCAGTTAAAATCAGGTAAAAAATGTTAATCAAACTCCATGCGAAATTAACTTGCCCACAGTGTCAGCCAACTTGTCTGCAGAATCCATTTCCCCGAAAGACAAAACTGAATTATGTTGCATAATCAACAGCTTATATCCAACGAACGAAAGGCTATATAGAGTAGTGAGACAAAGCAATGACTTTTGTGAAGTCTGCGGAAACATTGACACCGATATTCACAGATTTGTCAGCCGAAATAACAACTGGGGCATATAAGAAAAATATATAGTAAACCGGACAACATCGGCGAGCAAAACATCGGAGATAAAAAGTTGTTACTAAATTCGTATACCGTATATTCGTAAATTAATGTAGATCATTTTAAAGGCAAAGAGTTGCTCTTTCTAACGATGTATAACATTTAACTACGTAGATACCGGAAGACATGCAGAGATCGATGTATAACATGTCCCATTACAACGGCAGATCATAAAGGAGGAATGCGTCAAAGTCCAGGTCTATACCATTTCAATCCGACAATAGTCTTTAGGACAACTTCTGTTTTCGCTAATACTACATATACTTTCGCTGATACTACATACATATATTAGCAGTGTCTGTCCGTACTAACTCAGCACAGTTAGATGTAGATATTTTGCTGTGGTTAACATATCTGATCAACTTATGTCCATAATAGGTTTAAGAAGACAAATAGTTATCATCAAGTCATTGTTTCCGTTTCCAAAGATAAAGCAAGAGAGTTTAACCTGTTTGATCTCGAAGTATGTTTCATGGACATGATAAAACAGGAAAAGGGATTGAAAGAACTTTAAGAATTAAATTTTTTTAAAGCTGGAGGATAAAAATGTTATGCCAAAAGATATAGATGGAAAAAGTTATTTAACAGAAATTTTCATTAATGCTATATCTTGCAAACTTATGTTCTTATATAGTCATTGTTTGTTTTGTGAATACGGTGTAAAGATTCGAACACTTTAAGTATAGAAGTGTGCGCATAATGTGCGGATAATGCGCATGGTTCTCGAAGTGTCCCGCGATTCAAATCCTGCTTGGGGAAAATCTTTTTTCGGAAAATAAAAATTGCAGGTCGTGTGACGTATCTATAAGGAAAAGGAACACGGTGGTGTTAAGACATTATAATTCGAGAAAAGCTCCAAAAAGCCGTTGTTTACGAGCAAACTAACCGTTGAAAAATTCCAACTAGCAATGTTTATAGTTATTAGTGGTCGCGCTTTCCAAGTATTGTTCTCAATGCGTATTTCGGCAACTACGTTGCCATCTTCGGGAGAGAATAATAACCGATCATGAAAGAATTATCATGTTTTTCCACTCTTGAGTCTTAAATGTTAATTTTTCGTAATGCGCTATGTTATCTTACTACGTAAAAATTGTTCACCATATCAATAGACTATTATTATAATTGTATTTCTGTAAATGGTCATGTTCATTAATGAATATTCCCATTCTATTGTAAAAGTCTACAAGTTTTCAAATACTTTGAAAATTCGACTGTGATGAGCTATGTTAAGAGAGTATAATGAGTTTTGCCATGAGTTTTCATGCTAAATGAGATTAAATTTGATATGAATATTATTTTCAGACTGAAGTTCATACTCCATTGCGATGTCAAGATTATAATCTACATAAATAATTATTTAAACATGTAGCACTAAATAGAGGAAATAAAGTAGTCGGTGCTAATTCCATTGCAGTTTCTTATTTTTTTTAACCGTACGTTTGGCGAACAGCATCAATCAAAGGAAACGTAATTATTTTCTCTTTAAAAGCACATTCCTTAATATTTAACTACCCATTGTATTTACTTATGTGGGACTCAAACTCGACATACTAACATCTATTTATCTAAATTGTTATCTATTATATTCATTAATAGGGCTCTACTTTAATTGATGTCACACTTACGGGGGACTAGGATTTGTGACATTCGATCACATAAGATATGAAGCTCTATGAGACACTTGGTGACCGAGAGTTCAGAAATCCCAAAAACATGGTGAAATGATTGGCCCATTATCTTACGCCGCATCATAGAAATAATCTGAGATTATTAATTATTAATGTCAGATGAGATGATTTCTATCATTCACCAAGACGTTGTTGAGGTGAAAAGTAAGTTTTGGTTACGTTTATAATTTTTATTTGGTAACTACTTTGTGCTATTTTACTTTCTATTATATGGGCATTCCATCAGCATTTTCCCTTTAAAATATGAATGGTAGGTTAAAGAAGAAGCTCTGAAAAGAAACATTAAGAGTATTGATGAATCTGGTGAGATGTAGTATATGTAGGATTTCGATTCTCCTTCGATCTATGATAGTCAAGGTAACCATCATATTGATATTTAATTATCTGTATTATTAATATTTTTTGGTAAACTTGTTAAAAGTTAACCTCCTGGATAAAAAATGCTCATACATTAAAAGAAGGATTTTATCATTGATTATCTGGCTCATCAAAATGAGATGCAAATATATACATTCTATGTATCACTAACTCTTGGGTAAATGGGTATTTTTCATTTCCGGATATTTTAGAAACATTTTCCGGTCATTTTAGAATACATTGCCTGAACTTTAATGTCTATTTCGTGATACATGTTTGATTTTGAATTCGCTGATTAGTACATACATCCACTCATCCAGGCTAAAATTTTTAATAAACCTTGTGGACGACTCTGAAGCACACGGTGGTGTAATCTTACGGGACTGAGATTCGAATCGAAAACACGATCACAAGTTATATGTTAATTTTCTAAGTGATAACATAAGAAATTGTTTTTAAAGGTAAACATATATACGGGCGATTCTAAGAATCGACACGTGTACCTGCTTATATTATTTTTCTGCAGAGATGTAGAACGTTTAAGTGCTGAACTAAGGATGGTAAAAGCGGCAAGGAATCGCCTTTTAACTTGCAAATTATGTTTCTTTAAATTTCTTCTTTAAACTATTATTTTACTAAAGGAGAAATTTAAAGCTAGAGAATCAATCTCAAGCAGGATTATTTTCATATGCAGCCAGTCATTAATTTAGTTTGCCTAATGAATCTATTGATATACATATAAATGGGTCCTAGGTTGAAAGTAAGTATGTATATTAAGTATATACGATAAAAATTTTTATGAATATCACCTGCTATACTTAACAGGAATCATTCCCAAACGAATTAGAAGAAATCTCGGACCCGCATTGCGACACCGTCTTGCGTGACAGCTGCTATTTTATTGCTCCAGGTGGTATTTCACGAAACTCTTCTTGCGGATATTATTCACCCCATATATTTTTTCTCTTAAATTTTTATTTACGAATTTAAATATGGCGTCCTTTTATGTTCGCTTTAATAGAGTAATTCAATATACAAGTATGCATTACGTTGAGTGAGAAATCGTGTAAAATTTCCTCGAGAGAAGTATCTGAAAGACTTCACTGGTATAACTCTACTTCTCTGGTAATTCAACGAGGAATTTAGTTCGACTGAAGCCGTCATTACATGTAAATTATCTCCAAAATTTTAGAGAGAATTACTGACAAACGGATGGGTCAAGGTTAATTATTTGATTAATAATTGCTGAAATTTCCCTTGCGGTAAAAATGTTAAATTAGTTGCCAACGACTGACATGTATCACATATTTGCAAAAACTGCACAACCAAATGGAGTTGCTGATTTTTCTCTTGAGAATATATAACTAAGGAGCAATCACAAGACGGGGGATCAAAAGTTTACAAGGACATACCGAATATTGAGCATGCCTCCATATCAACCAAACTCAACTCACAATGCCATCTAGCCGGATGAACGAAGCAGCACAAGTGGCTAACAAATGACTGTTTTGCGCAGTCTTGCTTGGGAATTATCGATAGCATTTGCGCACGATTGTTTTGTCGGCTGTTGTCAGTTGTGGAATGACAGAAACTGCGGCATTTTTGTTCCATGAAAGGCACTAAGATGCCTCCAGTGATTGCAGGTAATGTCAATGAAAATATTTTTCCCGTTAATCATAATTTCAAAATTGTTACGAAGTGTGCTCAGAAGCAGAACGACTTGTAAAGTTGGCCCTAATATTACGGATCAGCGGCCAGATACCCAACGTATTACATACATTGTTAATTATTTATTAATTTCTACCGACCGATAACGTATTCATTATAAGTTCCCCTAGGATAATCCCAGCAACCCTAATATCTAGTCCGCCTATCAATATGTGTCATTGCGGGTTTTCGATAAAATCATGTTCTGTTTTCAGAGAAAGCGGCTGTGATTCAGAAAATATGTCCTCTACCGTCAGAGCTATCATTCATTACCAAGAATATTCCTTGTCCTGAAGAAGGATGTAAGGGAACCTTTCTCAATTCTTCTAATTTGGAAATGCATTTATCAAAACGTCACAGAAAACGTAGCGATAGCAACAACAAGAAAGATGCTGTCAACAAAACTAACTGTCAGTACCACTGTCCTGTGGAAAAGTGCCTTTACAACATAAATTCCGATCGCTACTTTAGTCATATAAAGTACTTAAAACAGGTAAATTATGCGAAAATCTTGCGAAATCAAGGAAATGGTGGATGGAAAGTAACATATGATTTCTTTTTTATTTTCAGCACTATCTGAAAGTTCATGCCGAAAAAAAGTATTTATGCAACCGATGTGATAAAGGTTTCTCGACTGAAGCCGCCCGAAATGTCCATGTCAGGACTTGTGGAATGACTTTTACTTGCTCTTGCGGATGTACTTACTTTTCATATGAAGCACTGAGTACGCACGCCAAAAGAAAGAATCATGTATTTGATTCAAATTTGAAACTCTGCGCCAAGTACGTAATATAATTTTAAGAGAATTTAATTTTATTCGTGCGTAAATATCGATGGTACAATGCTCTATTTTTCTCTTCTTAGGGGCCAAGCTCCTTCAAAAGTGCTCCCCGTTGTAAATAGTGAATCAGTGTCAACCATATCATCAGTCAATACTGGAATCAGCTGCACCTCTGCAGGGAGAAATTCTTTGACTCTAATCGGTAATACTAAAGAATCTCCGTACATTCTTCTAAATACTATGGGGAAAAGTATCGCAGGTCTTCCATTAAACGTACAACCTTTAGGTACGTTATTGCCTGCGAGTTCACCCGCACCTAAACCCCCTGGAATCGAAATCGGTGTACAGACTGAGCGTAGTTTTGGTTGTAGAAGAAGTAGCGGAGGCAGCTTAGTTAACCGTAGATTAATCCCGAAATCGGCAAGATCCAATACAAGTGCAGGGACTCAAACTCAAGGTAATAATATACTAAAGAGAGCCATGCGGGCAGCTCAGATTCCTGTCAGTGAAGCAGAAGGCAAGCACATGAAGAATCAGTCTGTTGGAGAAAGTGGTAGACTACCTGGAACTGGCGGGAGGAAGAGAAAGAAGAGTATGGAAACACAAACTGTGGTATCATCTGGAGAAAGTAATTCGATTCAATCTACAAGATCAGTTAGTCTGCAAGAAAAGAGGTTAATTGAAAATGTTTACTCTGCCAATCAAAACGGAGAGGGATGCAATGCAGCTAACTTGAATTTTGCACAACTGCCAACCCAAAATTCTTATCAGGTACCTGTCACTGTCCCATGGATTGCTGTTTATCCCAAATGCAATTCAGGAACTCAAACCAATCCTCTTTCAACAAAGGCTATTTGCCACCCAGGGGTAACTCAGACGGATCTTTCTGGGATATTTTTGCAGGAATCTTTGAACAACTGCCAGAATCAGAGTATCCAATGCTTCACTCAACTGCCCGACTTTGAAAAGAGTGATTCGGTCTCTCCTGGAAACATAACAGATGACACAAATACAAGTATGCTCAACGTGGCAGGCATGATGACGAACATTAACTTCAACAGTTTTAGTGACAATGATTTTGCCATCTCCAATTTTGATCCAATGCTCTCCCAAGAAAAGTCAAATTCAATGGAAGGTACTGATGCAAGCCCTGAAGACTTAACAAGAAGAAGTGGGTCTCCATTTCAAGATGGTGCAGTGGATTTGGTGGATAGCTTATCCACGGCTTGTAGCATGGAAACTCAGACAGAAGGAGAGATGGACATGTACGACTCAACCCTTTCTCATATAGAAACGCAAACAAATAATGAGGATTTCCTTTGCTGCAGTTTTGATGACTTGCCCCTCAATGACATTCATACTCAAACCTGCGATGAAATGTTGTTTTCTGAGTTAGGCTTCTCAGACATTCAGACCCAGACTCAGGAGGAAATATGTCTTTGGCAGAGTGAAGCTGCTGCCAACCACCTGGGAAATCTTGTTTCCATCGAGACTCAGACTGCCATATCTGGACCTTGCCCAACCACTTATGAAAATAATAGCAAGGATTTGCCAAGCAATCTTTGGATGTCAGAAATGTCTCACATAGAAACTCAAACTGACATGGATGACATGAGGAAGTTAATATTGGAGCTAACCAAGCATGATATTGAAGGAGATTAACTTTAGATTGATCGCATTGCAAACTCACAGAAGTTCAATATTTTCGGTGTAATTTCTTGCCAAAACTCTTCAATTCTGCTTTAAATGTTGTGTAGTCTGTTACTATTCTTGTCATTTGTAAAAAAAAGGTTTTGATCTCTTTGCTGTCAGTATCTAGAGTTTGCATGTTATTTTATGATCCACAGTTTCTTAAGTAGTTCCTCCTGTTATAGTTATGTTGTATTTATGTGTTCATTCTGATTGACTGAGAACTTAGGCCATTGGAAGTATTTATATCTAGTCATTTCCTTCCTCATTCTTATATCTATTAATGGGTGTATAATTCCCAAATTTTCAGTTTTTTTGTGTTTCTTGCTCCACCATAATGCATTCCTCTTAGGTTATTTGGTTCAAAAGCTCAATTTTGAGATGGTTCTAAGTTTATTTTACATTGTAGTGTTTTCTTTTTTTAACTTATGCAAGAAGTTATCCATTTATATTTCATCACTAGTTTTTCAGCTCTTGTTAATCTTTTATGTTTATAGTCCAATGTGCTGAGATGTGAAACATTTATATTGAGGGGTAGCTATGTCCTTGACAAAGTTTGTCATTGTATTGTTGAAAGTATAAAGCAGTTGGTTAATGTATAACATTTGTTACATTAAATTCTGAATTTTACTTACCTAGAGCTAGTGAATGCTTTAACTTATTTTGTTTAGAATGTTTTATAACTGGTTACGTCATTACTAAAGAGCATGTAATATAAATGTTAATAAAGTTATGGAATTATTTTCAACTTATGAAAAAACAGAAGAAGAAAAGGATGTGATGGATTTTTATAGAATTCGATTTATATTTGCTATGATATTACATTCATCTTCTATAATTAATTTAATTATTTTCTACAAGGTATTGGTTATATTTAATTTTTTTACGAAGATAGTAAAACCACAGATCTTCACCACTTATTTGCCAGTTTTTCATTAAATTTTAGTGAGCTGAGTAAGAGACTGGTAATTTTTGAAGACGAATCAAGAAATAAGTTTCATTTTAAATTATATGGGTGAAATTATCGAAGTCAATTTTTTATATGATATTTTTACTATCAGTGTTTTTCTAATTATTTATTTTTTTATTCCAGTAATTTAATTAACCCTTTTCTCACCCAGAATTCATTTAATACATTTTTCAGTTTTTTTAAGTCATGATTTTTGAGAAGCTATACAGTTTCGTTTGTGTATTAGTGCTAATCATTTTTTATTTGTAGAATTATGCCCTAGTGCTATGAGTGATTTCTGTGATAATGTTTTGATGAATTATGAAGTTAGTCATCAAAATACACTCCTCTAATCTAAGCAATCCCCCTGTGAAAAGTATTAAAAAAATGTGTAAATTATTGCTAATTTTTGTTTGGATGCATGGGCTCCAAATAATTGTTAGAAGAAAAAATATTGTCTAAGCTCTTATGAGTAAACTTTTCAAGTTATCTCAATACACGAAATTATACCTAAATTCTGCTGTAGAATTAAGATTGCCTCAATTTTTGTTACATCAGATTTACTTGAGATATTTCCCCCCCTTGTATAGGTGATGTGAGCTTGAAAAAACTGTCAAGAACAGAATATTTTAGAATTAATTTTTTTCTTTTTACATAGAACGTATATTTTATGCATTAACCATTTCTTAAAATGTAACTTCTTCATAATTTATACAAATATAATCTTCTTTCTCTGGAATTCCAAATTGTTTATAGATTCATTCAGAAAATTTTCAATAAAAGTACCTCTGTGGAAAACTTAATTTCCATAGCTTGGCAATTTCTTCAATAATGCATCATTTCATACCCCTTGTTTCTCCTTCCAACATATTCTGTCAATATATGTATGTGCTGTGCTCCTTTTGCTCTATAATAAAGTCTCATCATCTACAGATTTGTGATATTTTATAAGGTTTACATGATCGTCATTAATAATAGTTAAATGTACTACCTAAATTCGATCTTCAACGTAACTTGATCATGTTCATTTGGACGGCATCCATATAATCCTGAGCTTTCAACATAATTAGATGTTATTATTTGATGAATTTTTAGAGGATGTTGTAGGGGAAGGTATTCTATTGAACATGATATAAAGTTCCGTCATGATCTTTTATTGATTCGTTTCCTTTTGTTACATGACAGTAGTATAGTGTCAGAGTTCTTCTGCAGTCAGATTTCAGTTTACCAGACATTTAAAGTAAAAATATTATGCACCTTGAAAGAAAGTCTGTTTTAGAATATTCGTGATTGCTATTATATATTTTTTGCCAATGAAATATTGTATTAAATAGGCCCATAAAAATATCACTTCTGTATGTAAACATCATTTGAATGCGAAAAAAGTCTTCTTTTGCATTAGAATGTTTTGCTGATAAAAGAAGAATTGGATGGCTTAAATTGCTGTTTAAATTCTTATTTTTCTTAAAGCCTTTTTGAAAAATTGAATTACATCAATACTCAGTGGTTACCTTTTGATTAATATATATGAAATTTTTCTAAGTAATTATTTAGTTCATTGATAATAGTATTTTCTGTAATAGTTAAGAGACTAGTTTTCATTCAATTTAAAGGCATTCTTTTTGGCAAGGTTATGTTTAAGAAGACACTAGTCTGTCTATCCCTCATAACATGTTATTTTGATTTTGAATCATATCAACTACTTCAGCCTTTTAAATCATGGATATCCTTAAATATTAGTGGTAGACTATAATTAAGCTGTGTATATTTTAATCTGCAACAAGATTAACTCTTGTGAATGTTTATCTTTCCCAAAGATGACCTCTATGTGAAACCTTTACTTTAAAGTGGTGTAAATCAACTTTCAAGTTTGAATTGAATTGAGAAAACAATTTACATGTCAAATTGTGTAAAATATTTTATCTACTAATTAATAGGTTATAGACATATCACATGAACTCCATAATCTTTTCCAATCAACTAAGATGTCATTCATTAAATATAAGAAAAAACTAGACACGCCACTTTCATTATAAATGGCCAAAACATAAATTAAAAAGACATATTGGTATTATTTTCAATAGTATATGTTGAAATGGACATCAGTTTTTGTGATTTATTATGATCACCATAATTCTTAGTATTCATGATTAATCAATTACATTATCATTGTGACAGTATGTGTTTGATACAGTCTAGCATTCCTGCGATGGATATTCAAAAGTTTAAATGTCTGTAAGAAATTTATAAATTCATCTTTTCTTTGGTATAATTTCCAGTTAATTCATTTTGGATATCATGGAAACATTTTCTAATAACTCTTAAGTGGTACATTTTGACATGGCTAACTAAGGTTGTATTCTGAATTTTTAATGAAATCCTCAAAGTTAAGGAGTGGATGATATTGTGACAGTAATTATTCCACATGTATTTAGTTTTGAGATATTAGTGTATGTAACGATTTTAACCCCTCTTGGTGTATCGATAGTATAAAAGATTCTTTCCACCCTAGTAAGATCTGGAAGCATTGTTGGTAGTGGAAACCTGAGAATCTTATACACAGCAGGTATTGCTGGACTTGAGCATTATCAAATGATGAAATATAGATCTTAAATATCTTCCACATTCCTTAAGATCTTCCACATGTATTTAGTTTTGAGATATTAGTGTATGTAACGATTTTAACCCCTCTTGGTGTATCGATAGTATAAAAGATTCTTTCCACCCTAGTAAGATCTGGAAGCATTGTTGGTAGTGGAAACCTGAGAATCTTATACACAGCAGGTATTGCTGGACTTGAGCATTATCAAATGATGAAATATAGATCTTAAATCACATCCAAAATGTTAAAAAATCGTTATTGTTCATTACAGACCTTACTATAAGAACTGAGTGGAGAATAAAGGGAAATGTCTTTTAATAGTCCTGGCCAATCTGGTGCATAATATTATATGTAAAGCCTAGGTGTGGGTGATGCTGAAGTATTGCATAATTTCGTTTACTCCTTATTGAATACTATAAAAAGTGTCACTCCTGCGGATATTGTGCTGTAATTAAATGGACTAACTTCTGCTCGTAGCATTCTGGCTTAGAGAGGACAGCAAGGGTAACACTCCTCACCTAGGCTATTTTGACCCATTCCCTCCCTCAAAGCTCTTAGTAGGTAATTGTGAAGATGTGAATCTAACCAGCCTTCAGATAGATAAATTTGCAGACCGGGAAAAGTACTAAATTGGGATGGTCATAATTTATTTCTGTTAACTTTATATGTCAACAGTAATCTAAACGTGTCTTGAGAGCTACAGGACATTGATCGAAATTCCTTACCTAATTACTTTGAGAAATAACTGAACAGCTCAAAATATCTCCGAAAAGGTATGGAACGTATTAATTAATGAGGTGCAAATATATAGCATGGAAATTATCATGCACAAGAGATCTCCCAATATTAGAGAATCTTCTACTTGGAAACTTATATCCGAGTTATTAAAAAAAATCAGTTCTGCCTTTAAGATTAAAATTCAATTCATTAAATCTTTCCCCTTTTAATGACAAGATTCCTTAGAAAAATTTTTTGGTGTCGGGATGATTTGAAACGTTTTATTAGAAGCGGATTAATCCGAAAGAACTTCTTTCCGTTGTATGTAAAAGCGGATAGAGCTTACCTTTAAAAGAGCTGAGAATGGAACGGGATTTTTCCGGAAATCTCCCAAAATGTACCCTTCACGAAAGAAATATGATCCGTTTCGCACAATTGCATGGGTTTCAGTTCGTCTGAGACAGTCAACTCTTATCATTGCTGCTTTTTATTACATTGTCAAGTGATTCAAGGTTTCCTCAACGATGGGTGTTCCGTCTCGCACGTAAGAACTTGGTAATTTAATACAATTTTTATACGTCAAACAACCGTAAAATTATAATCATTTAATGATTTACCGGCAGGAAAACACACAAGGTATACTACATAGATGTTTTACCATTCTAAACTCTTTCAAAAGGATTGACAGAAAAAGAAACGTCACCATCCAATTCCAGTTTGCAGATAAATCGCAGAATTAGCTAAACTCGAATAAAAAATTTCTAAATAACATGGAGAAAACCAAAGTTTTAATTATTGGTGCAGGAGCAGCTGGATTATGCGCTGCAAAACATGTCTTATCATGCACCAATTTTATCTGTAGGATAATCGAGCAAACAGATGAAGTTGGGGGAACATGGGTTTACACAGACGACATATTCAAGGATAAATATGGCTCACCAATTCATTCCAGCATGTATCAAGGATTAAAGTGAGTTAATGCTACGTATAATACGTATCTAACATGAATAAAGGGGTGTGCCAGACAGTGGGGTCTACAGAAATAAACCTGCAACGGTTGTCATAATGCATTTGTTTACCATTCCGGAACCGCGAGTAAGTTTTTAAATTTAAAACACATTATAAAGGAATAATTCTTGTATTAGGACAAACTTACCGAAAGAAGTCATGCAGTTTTTGGATTTTCCATTTCCTCCCAACGAAAAATCTTATCTACATCATTCTGAGGTTTTACAGTATTTGAGAGATTATGCGGAGCACAATCATTTACTAAATCACTTGGAGGTAATTTTTCTTATAAAATTTTCAAGTCATATTTTATTAGAACGGTACACTGAAAAGATAAACCAAATTATCTTCTAATTTTCTATAGCTGCATAAAACGGTGGAATTGGTTCAACCTATATTTGGTTTGGAAAAATTGGCTTGGAAGGCACAAATAAAGGATTTGAAGAAAGGAGCAATCGAAGAGGATGTATTTGATGCAGTTATGGTTTGCAATGGGTAAAGTAGTTTTTGATTTTCTTAATCTCTGGGACATTCCTAGAATAGCATGTTGACAGCATTATTGTATTGGGAATAGGTTCACTTCATTAGCATCCATGAACAAAATTTACTTAGCACATTTTAATTGCTCGGGAATCCTAAGTGAAACACAAATTGTAATAATAAATATTTGCAAATTGAGAGAAAATCTTTTTATTAGTATTTTTTAATTATGTTGCTTCATACTTGTTACATGAAGACTGAATTATATTTTTGTTGCCTTGCGATTTGAGTTGAATCAGCCGTAAAGGCTAATAGTACATATATGAAATCTACCTCATCATATCATTGTCATTCACTACCTAGTTAAGGATAATACTTAACATTTAAAGTTTAATTTTGTTCCCAGACTAACTCAGTCTATATACACACAGAATTTGTTTTGAGTTAATATCAAAGTTGTCATCTAATAATATTAAAATGTTTTTTCATGGCTTTGACATCTTGTGATGGTCTCACATCTTGACAAAGAAACCCAGTATATCTTCAGAAATTGTTCATATTTTACCATCTGGCTGAAAGATGGATGTAGTCATGAAGGGTATATGATTTGTAGGTTGGTTGAATTCCTTTGGCTATATTTACACTATATCATGAAGAATGCCTACTCAAAGAGAGTAATTATACTCATTAACTTGGAGTAAAAACTCCTTATAGAGTGAGAATGAACCCAAATATGGGTCTTTTTACCTAAGTAGTTATGAAGAAACTTATGACATGAGTTGCTACCTCAATTCATTATTGAAATTATAAAAAATTATTTCCTGGAATTTTGAAAATTGAAAATTTATTTCCTGGAAGTGAACCCTTACAATGTAAATGTTATTTTATTCAGGGTAAATTTCATCATTATAGCATAAATCTTCATAAGTACATATTTAAAATTAACAAAATCAATTCGTTAACAGAATGAAATCACAAAAGAATTCAGTAACTAATTACTTATTGCAATCAGTTTATCATTTGTTAAGTGTCTTCAGGAGCACCTAACTCACCAGTGTTACTCCTAATGCACCACTCATTATTTCTGGACAACTTCAGTTGAAAATTACTAATTAACCCTTAACTTAAATCCTAGACTGGGAGGATCTTAATTTATTTTGAAAAATCTAGAATATTGCAGAATTTTTATTCTGAAAAGTTTTAATAAAGGATATATAATTTTTCCCCGTGTGTTTGGTGTGCACCATGATGGAATACTCCCTATTTTAATAAATCCTAAAACCTAAACAGGACATCATTTCTATGCTTCTTTGATTATATAACTTACTCTTCTCAATGGTGGATGATTAAACTCACATTTCATGGAGGATATTATGCATATGGTGAACAAAATGTATCAGATTGAGAATAAGAAATCACATTAAAATGAATATAAAATACTACATCCTTGATAAATTTTGTGTTACTATTTCCACAAGAACAGAACAGAATTAGTTTCCACAAGAACAGAATTAGTTTCTTTTTCTCCTCCTTATTTTATAATGTACAACTTCTCATCCTTTTCCTGATAATTATCTCAGACTTCTTTCAGAAACCAGGAAATAAGGCTAATGCTAATAACTAATGAAATGATGAACTCTGTATTGTCAATCGTGAGTTTCTTTAACATCACTCACTTGTATATGACTTATGGAGAAAAATATTACGTTGGGGTTGTAAATAAATTGATATTGATATTTTAATTGTTGCATTTATTGGATATCCATTCATTAAAAAAAATATTTTCCATTTTTTCAATTGGTCATTTTAGGTTTACTCTTTATTTACATTTAAAATGCTAGAGAAATCATCATCTCTGGATTAAAACGCAATTTATGAAGATTGAAAAATGTGTTTTACAGGTACAATAAGAATGTATAGGTTATGTCAGGGGATTTCTTTTGAAATGTTTGCTGTTCATTGCTTATCTGAAATCTGTATCAGCATCTGAAATCTGTCTCAGAATTTTCATGCAACATTTACGCATAAAGCAGAAAATGCGAATGTTCTTGCTTGAAATGGCACAGTTTTAATGATAGTATTTCTAAAGCTGTGCAAGTATTATATTATCTTTGATTTGTAGTGTTTTTATTATCGTATTCATCATCACTGTTTGATGTTTCAGCCATTATAGTGTTCCAAATGTACCTGATATACCTGGAATCCAGGATTTCAAAGGTTCAGTCATACACAGCCATGTATTTAGGGTATCTGATCCATACAGGGGAAAAAATGTAGTAATTTGGGGAGCATCAGCCTCAGGACTAGATATTTCATTAGAAATATCCTCTGTAGCCAAATCGGTAAATATCTTTTTGCTAACAATTTTCAGTCATATATGAGTAATAAATTATGATATTATTAAATTATATTCCCCTATGAAATTGCTTTTTTATTTTGGGAGATCAAAAAATATTGAAATTTAAGGTATAGCAAAGATTTATATGCAAAAAAATTCTATGCTAGAAGAGGTAGCAAATGGCTTTGCATCAGGGAAGGCCAAAAACAAATAATACAAATGCCTAATTAATAATAATGGACAGTAAGGCTTCCAGATAGCCAAGTGAGAACTTTTTTTGTCTTAAGTTGCTGCTCCCTTATTTATATTTTTATTTATGATTTATGTTCCTTTTGGGTTAGCATACTGAATTAAATCCAAGTTCTCTTTGGAAGAAGTCACTTTGTTTTCAGTTTTATGCCCCACATTTCATTTCTAGAAAGTCTGTCTCCCTGAGGCACAAAGCAAATTTTGATTTTTACAGTGGACTTACTCTATATCATTTAAAGCTATTATCAGAAACCATTAGCTAAATTTGGGCATAAAAGAGAGCATAAAGTAATCATGCTTACTCTATGATGAGAGCCAACATTTCTGAAAAGTGAATGATAATTAATGTAAATAATTAGAAAAGAAAATTATCTTAAAATGAAATAAATTGAATTCATCCTATTAACGTCCTTCCACATAGGCTTTTGATTTTCAGTAGTGTGATGCCTTCTTTCAGTTGAAAACAAAGCTTTGTGAGATGTTAATGCTCATGACTCAAAAGCTGATGGGAATTTAGCTAATTAGCTAAAAACCGCAGTAGGATATATCCACGCATATATGCTTTGCATAATCTTCATCTTAAAAATTTCTGTTTCAGTCAGCAAATATCTCATACTTAGAAATGCTGTTTGACAGTAGTTTCATAAAAAAATAAATAAAACATTTCTGCCTATAAGGAAAAAACAGGTTAGATTTCATTGTGTGATGAAATGATATTTAATAATTCTATAAATATTGTTATTCATTCCCAAAATGCAAAAATGACAGTATGTTAGGTATGATAATGAACCTACATTGTTATTGTAAATCTCCAGCAATGTGTTGTTCAATTTTAGTGGATTTGGAATTAACTTGAAAACTGTCTTACAGTCCCAGAGAAATAACCGTGACTCTTTAAAATAATTTTCAAGAAACATTCAAGATGTAGTTATTCAAGTTATTCATTTACATCCTAACACATAACTATAAGTTTTGAAGCAATAACATTCATCAGGTATAATAATAATAATAATAATTTATTACGTCCCAAGACATGTATAAAACATGTATAGGCATAGTCAAATACAAATATAAGAGGTACAGATAAGTATAATAATATAGTAAGGTATCTTTGAAATGTGTTTGAAGAGGCAACTGCTTCTGTTCATTTAAATTATCTCATATTCCCTAAGGATATCAGAATTCATTCCATTTACGTTGTTTGCTCTGAAAACTAATTGCTTGCTTAATCAGGTGACAATATGCCACCGCCATCCTGAAATGGTGAAGCACAAATTTCCAGAAAATGTCAGGCAGGCAGCGAACATTATTTCAGCCTCCGGAGATGGGTTTACCCTTGAAGATGGAACAGAGTGTAAAGCAGATGCATTGATATATTGCACAGGTAACAAATGGTTACATTTTCATTGGTCTCATTTTGGACATCATTTGAGATCTGGCTGATTACTTTTTGCAAAATAAGTATGATTCTTGAGAAAGCAAGATATTTAATCAGAATAATTTTAATTCCATTGTCTTTTTGCTGAAAATTCACCTTTGAAATATTTGATTGTGATCCAAGTAGCGTTTACCATGTGTTAGGGTTAATAATGCTGTTTTAACCTGAAAATTTATGCACACACTTCTTGCTGACTGCCAAGAAGATATAAAAAAGTAAAAAATAACAGATCGATTTGACACAAGTTATACTGTGAAACTTCCAATGTGATTCTTTGTTGTAGCATTGCTGTGAGAACTCTATTTTTCTCACAGGTTCCTTGTTGGGATTTTCTGTTGGGTTTCCATAGCCCATCTGCTTCCCCTGAGCCTGTTATCTATTGCAGAAATCTTAATAACTTGAAGCATTATTGATTTTCTTTCTGAATCCATATGTTTGAGGAAAGAAGCAAGTAGAAAAATCCAGAAAAAAACATGAAATCCTTCAGAAAAAAAACCTGTGAAACCTTACAATAATATGACCTTTGAAAAAGATTTGGGGCAGATATTATATATGGCATGAAATCATTTTAAAGAAAAGTTTCTTACTTATTCTTTTCCTTATTATTGCCAAAGGATTAGAAATAGTGACTGACAGAAATTTTCTTTTTGGTATCTCATATTTTTAGTTAAATAACCCACTTATCATGGTGATTATCATTGATGTCTAGAGTGCATTCTTTTCATATAATCTAGTAAACCAAGGCAGTGCTTACAGTAGTAAGCACTCATTATTTCATCTTTAAAGAGGAAAAAGCATTTCAAAGGAGATTTAACTTTTACAAATGTCTCATGATATTCATTAATAAATTATTCTCATAAATATTTAGTGAATAAAATCCTCTTTTCTTCATATACTATTTCTTTTCTGAGACATTTATTTTTACTCTTTTAAGTAATTAGATTTAAGTATTTAATCAATGCACTTTTTCTTTATAACAGGGTACCATTATAATTTTCCCCTTTTGAGTAAAGAATGTGCAATTGAAGTGAAGGATAACAGAGTGACACCACTTTACAAGCATTTAATAAACATAGAGTATCCTTCTATGTGTTTAGTTGGTCTTCCATTTAAAGTTCTTCCATTTGTTCTTTTCGATTTCCAGGTAAGTCCAGTTAAGTTAAGCATTACCTACTGACACAGTTAAACCATTTGAACTGAATAACTTCAAGGAAAATAATAGGCCAGTCAATGAAACCATTTTGGATTCAATTGCTGAATGTGCAGGAAAATGAGTAATTACCATGATTATCCAAGATAGAAATTTCTTCATCCTAAATAATCCCTTTCTTCTTTCCTTAAATATTTATGTAGGTGTGTGTGAGGTCACACATGACCTATTTTTTGCTTAAAAAGATTCTTTATTCCTTTTTCCCATTACCTTGGGGGTTATGTGATTACATTGCTGATGATTAGTGGTGATGTTGGCTCAATTTCAGTCTTGGTTCTGAGATTTTTTAGCTGAATCTCGACATTTTTTCCTGTCAATGATCCACCTATTTTGTGATAGAATGGGTTAAATTTCAGCTTTATTTACCTAAGGCATACGTTTTAAATACACAGATTTCCAATTATTTTGAGTTTTTTGATGCAACTACTCTGATCTGTCTTGCTAGACATTTCCTATCACTAAAAATGACCCCAATATACTTATGTTTTTCCTGTCAATGATCCACCTATTTTGTGATAGAATGGGTTAAATTTCAGCTTTATTTACCTAAGGCATACATTTTAAATACACAGATTTCCAATTATTTTGAGTTTTTTGATGCAACTACTCTGATCTGTCTTGCTAGACATTTCCTATCACTAAAAATGACCCCAATATACTTATGTTTTTCCTGTCAATGATCCACCTATTTTGTGATAGAATGGGTTAAATTTCAGCTTTATTTACCTAAGGCATACATTTTAAATACACAGATTTCCAATTATTTTGAGTTTTTTGATGCAACTACTCTGATCTGTCTTGCTAGACATTTCCTATCACTAAAAATGACCCCAATATACTTATGTTTTTCCTGTCAATGATCCACCTATTTTGTGATAGAATGGGTTAAATTTCAGCTTTATTTACCTAAGGCATACATTTTAAATACACAGATTTCCAATTATTTTGAGTTTTTTGATGCAACTACTCTGATCTGTCTTGCTAGACATTTCCTATCACTAAAAATGACCCCAATATACTTATGTTTTTCCTGTCAATGATCCACCTATTTTGTGATAGAATGGGTTAAATTTCAGCTTTATTTACCTAAGGCATACATTTTAAATACACAGATTTCCAATTATTTTGAGTTTTTTGATGCAACTACTCTGATCTGTCTTGCTAGACATTTCCTATCACTAAAAATGACCCCAATATACTTATGTTTTTCCTGTCAATGATCCACCTATTTTGTGATAGAATGGGTTAAATTTCAGCTTTATTTACCTAAGGCATACATTTTAAATACACAGATTTCCAATTATTTTGAGTTTTTTGATGCAACTACTCTGATCTGTCTTGCTAGACATTTCCTATCACTAAAAATGACCCCAATATACTTATGTTTTTCCTGTCAATGATCCACCTATTTTGTGATAGAATGGGTTAAATTTCAGCTTTATTTACCTAAGGCATACATTTTAAATACACAGATTTCCAATTATTTTGAGTTTTTTGATGCAACTACTCTGATCTGTCNCCACTGAAGCTATCTGACCTTGTCCAGCGGCTACTCGCGTCGTCAGCACTTCATGCGGCACTAACGGGTACTACTTTCCGGATGACCCTCGTAATATGGAGAAAAACAAATTAGACAAAAATGAATTAGCTCTTAAATTAATCATTAGTGAAGTTTTTCAGACTCATACTATACCCAAATCTATGGTTTAAGTAGTAAGTATGCATTTTACTGATTTAAGAAAAAGATTCACATTTTTATGGTGATTGGCTGCATCGATTTGATGCTGTATGAGGTATACTTCTGTTATAAGTCATTCACTTACTATTTTTGAATATCTATTGAAGTAGTGTATTTCTCAATAAAAAATTCACTTGAAAAAGGGTTACACTTTGCACATTAAGGCATGTACTTGGGAAAATTCTCAAGGAGAAATGGACATGAGAAAAGAAAAAAGTATGGTTTACTTTTGTTCCTCCTATAATGTCTGGGTAAAAATGAAGGATGCAGATTTCCTGTTACATATTGCCTAGTTCATTTCTATGTTTCCTCAACTTCCATCACTGATATGTTTCAGATTTTCATTTTCTTTTATTCTTTAATCCCAATTTTATTGTTTCTAAAGCCTTTTTTTTCTGAATCTCATCTACTACCTTCAACCTCTTATGTCCTACTTCCAGCATTCCCAGTAAAAATATGATTACTATTAATGTCTATGCTTAATAATATGAAAGATTTCATTACACTGTTTCTATGTGACAGTATAGTCTTCCATCTCTCAGCAGTATTCTCTCATATTATGTAAACATCTACCCCCTCGTCATTGTTACCCTTGGTGGCTGTGTACAGTTATATATCTTAGCAATTCCACATATATCTATTACCATGACTCTGATACAGTCAAAAATTTCTTTGTAAATGCAAGTCTTTGCTCCCTTAGTTACAATTAGTCAAAATCTGTTGCTTCATTTTATCCTTAAGTGAATTAAAATATATTCTCTGCACATCTTACCTCACCATACCCTTTCCAACCCTCTAGGTCACTCCTATCATGTCCATGTTATTCTTGATTCTGCCACTTCTCAGCTTTTTTCTGTTTTCTGTCCTTTAGAAGACTGCTTGAATTCCATAATCCTAATCTTACTTACTAACCCCCCCCCCCCCTCTTCCTTGCATCTCTTGTCTTTGTCATCCAATACCTTACTCCAAGGATCCGATTAGGTGGTTTTTCATTTTGGCATTAATTTTAATTTTAAAAATATCCATGCAAGTTATGTATACAAGGGTCATTTTGTAAGTCATGGCAATCTTGAAGACATATAAAAATAATTCTTCTACCTTTAGGTAGAAGTATCATTTCTATTTGTTTACCTTTAGGTAGAACTATTATTTCTAATTGTCTTCAAGATATAGTAGACGGCTACCACAAAGTCGAGGCCAAGCTATTTCATAGCATATGTAGTCATGGCAACTATATTTTATCTGCTAATACAGCTGTAGGAATTAATGCAATGTGAGATTAAAGTTCAAGGGAATTTGCTTTGAATGCAAGTATCAAATTGATTCCTGGTATAGGAGCCAAAGATTAAGGGAAGCTGAAAGATATGTGAATAAAAATTATTGTATTATTAGACTCAAAAGGAAATAACAGAAGTCATGGCTTATCCAGGTTTGAAGGCCTCTACCCAGCTTGAAACACTTTGAAAAGCCAATGCACTATCATGCTTTTTGTAGCTCTGCATAGCACTGATGAGCTTCTGCCCTGAAGAACTGCAATTTTCAGATCTCTTCATTCATCTTGTAGCACATCCTATCTAGCACACACTTTTGCATGTGCTGTCAACTAGCCACCAATGCACAAAGATGTGATTGGGTGGTGGTGGCATCTCATACAGTGTAAGAAAATGGGTTACCAACGTATCTGTCATTTCCGAAGATATGAAATACTTGACATGACTTATGGAATTACCCTCACATATTACACCACCCTTTGTGTGATATTTCGAGGTATTAAACTGGGTGGTATCCTGTAATCTTCACCATACTGATTTGGTATGTCCTAGAGAAATCATCTGCCTTGGGAGGTAGTTTCTTACCCACTGGAAAAATATTTATATTAGCTCTCTACCTATTCAACTTTCTGTTAATGTTGATGTTTGCCTTCCTTATTTCTTATGCCTTGTCATTTAAAATGCTTGGAAGAAGTATGAGTTGGAAGGCTTGCTTGTGTCATACTCATCCAACTTCAGTTTCCAAGAATGTTATTTCTTAAATGATCAAAATTTCGATGTTGTTCTTATCATAGAAAATCTAACAAGAGTATCACATATACTCAATGACACTACATGGAAAAGAAGCAATGATTTGAGGGTTTTAGTGCAAAACTCTCATGTATATAGGTGCAGAGCAGTCTACTAGTAAACATGACTCTACATTCAAAATTAAAGTACTAATTACTTATCACTTAACAATCTATTTTCAAGACTGCTCTGGTGTTCAAAATCCATTTGAAATCACTATACATGGTATAAGTAAAATTAAAATTTTCATCTAATTCTTATTGGTCTATGTTTTCATCTTTTAGGATTTACCAAAATATTATTTCTTAGTTTTGCAAAAAATATTAATTAAAATTTATGAAATTTAAATTTTAAAAACCTTTTAGATATAATTCAAAAGATGCAAAGTTCCTTTTATGAAGGAAGTGCATATTTCAATATTCATGTATATTTTGTAGCAAAAGTTCTTTCTCTCTAATCCTTTATGTAGAGAATCATCATGTTTTTTCTGCCTTGATTTTCTGGTTTGCTCATGGGATTTTACACCACTCTTCACTTCTCTAGCCAATTATTTCACAGTCTCCTATTATCCATCCAAATTTTATTTGTTCTACATGTAATTGTTTAATTGTTTTTTTTTTACCCTTTCCTATTTTGCTTCCATAATTCCATCTGCTTTCAGTTACAAACAAATCTCTTCTCAGGGAGTGTCCAATCAATTTCTAATTATTTCTGTCAGAGCCCTTTTCTTGTCTTCTCACCTCAACACATTCTTATTTGTCAGTTTGACCTTCCAACTCTTTCTGTCCACCTTTCAACATATCCTCCTCTCAAAGGCTTCTAATTATTTTTTACCTTCTTTCTTGATTGTGCTAGTCTCTGACCCATGTAGTGCAACAATTGTTGTATAATACTTTGTTAGTCAGTCTTACTCAGTTCTTTGTTCAACAGCCCATAGAGTAGCTTCCTTTTTCTTTGAAATGATTCTTTTTCCTATTGTTACCCTTCTTCTTATCTCCATTGAACAATCCAAATCCTTAGTTTATCATATTACCTAGGTAGTCGAATCTCTCCACTTGCCCAGTTTATTCTACCTATTAGATCTTAATTTTTATCCTTCTATTCAATAACCATGCATTAGTAATCTTCTTATTTGTCTTTCTAACCCCCCCCCCTTTGTTTTCAGGTAAAACTAGCTTGTCATCAGCACTTCTTCCACATTTTACTCTTTTACCTTCCAAACATTCTCTACTCCTGTCACCATAAAATTCCTTAATAATTTGTTTTGCATCGATATTAAATAATATTAGAGATATGCAACACCCTTGACTTAAACCTCTTTCCAAGCAAATCTCTTCTGTCATCTCCATATCTTATTCTGTGTCTGCATATCTTACACTTTCAATTTGGTCTAAATAAAGATCATTACTTAGTATCCTCTCTTTCCAGTCAATTGCTAATTTTTTCAATACAGCCATTAGTATGTCACATTTTACTTTTGAGATGATTTNCACTCAGGCGGCGGTATCTAAAGGGCGGCATCAGAAGCATAGCCAACCATAACTATTATTAGAACAACATTATTTGTTGTTTTCTGAGTGATAGACACGACTTATCTAGGAAGGATTATCATGTGAAATGAAAGCTTAAAAAACATTTAGAAGAAATAATTATGGTTAACTCAAGACAAGAAGGGAATTTTTATTTTAATGGATTTAATCGAGGTTATTTATGTTGCATTATGATTTTTATTGAAAACTTTCAAATTTAGTTGCGAAAAATAGATTTCATACAATTCATATCATTTTATGTTTTGCGCATTGCAATGATAATGTTACTCGAAAGTAATGTGAGGTATTAACAGTTTACAATTCCATATGCTGACTACTTACTACGTCAGCATGCGGGATATGAATAATTAATTGTCACTGATGTTTTGTGATCATTGCAAATTGGGGAAAAAATTCATAAAACAATGTTTTTCCCAAGTCTTTCAAGACAATTTTTACCTGAAAATCAAGAAATGTATGGTTTTGGTATATAATTCTTAGGGGTGGCAAACTATGTTTGCACCCGGGCGGAAGATGTATTAGGCTCTGCTTGCAGGCTCTGAATATTTGGCAGTCCTACAATTTTTCCTGGAGATTTCACTGAGGACCTCTAAAACTCCTTGAGATGATATTAGAGAGCGTTTTTAGGGAATTCACCTGCCTTTATACTTCTAATGTAATGTAATTTTGGGTATTTTGGATGATTAAAATAAGAAAATCTATAAAATAAAATAATTATTGGCTTAGTATTAACACAATATACTAACAAAACCTCTGGAGAATTTGGTTATTAAGAAGTACTTGTAGAACCTTGGGGGGCTAAAGCCCATCTCACCCCCCCACCTGTGTGTGTGCCTGTTTGGGCTATGGATAACCAAGTGGATAGCATGTTTGCTCATGGTGCAGTCGTGGGTTCAATTCCTAGTGGAAGCCCATTTGTACAAAATGGCCTCAGATGTTGATGCACTTTAAAATACTATGCTACTGTATACTACAGAAATCAATTTTTAATTTTTGTTGTGTATATTTTCTTCTGAAGTGAAAACAAGGGCTAGCCATTTATTGGAAGGGAATCTACATGCAAATGCCTTCTTGGCCCCCTTCTCTGTAGTAGCATTTTAAAAAGTGCCTCAACAGCTGAGGTCATTTTGCATGGATGAGCTCCCACTGAAAATCAAACATGGAACTGCTTTTAGGAAAGGTGAATGCGCTACTCAGATATTTGGGAGCCACACCTTCTCTGCTTACTCTGACTTTTTCTTTCATAAGTCATATTTTAATAAGTACAGAAAAATATTAAACCTAACAAAATTTCTTGCTGTATCTTTATAATTAAATATGGTAGTAATTAAAATATTAAGACCTGGTAAGATAGTGTAAACTTAAAATGGACCCTTAGAGTGTGTTAAGTATCTCAGAGGCATAGGGTTTCCAAATTGAAGATTTTGTAAGATCCTAGTGTTAATTGTGGCAGGAACCATGAATATTTTGTTGCAGTACTGAGTGAAGATGAGGGTTTTCATAGCAAAGCCATTAACCAAGACCTGGTAATTGAGAAAAGAGCGCTTATGATAATGGGGAATATATTTATATCTGAGCACAAATAAAATATAATTAGACATGGATAGAGATGCTCTGTCCATCTAAGTTTATCAAATCATGCCCATTCCATGATCTTGTTTCAGCATCAGGTGAAAGAAACTGTAGTCATTTAGCTTATATGGAAGCTTATACAATTTCTTAGAATTTCTGCAGATAATTTTGTTCTTAGAAGCAGCCTCTAGAAAGTCTACAATTTTCTTTTCATTTCCTTAATAGGGTCATTCCTTGACTTTTTGATATGATGTTTTAGGTTGCTTGAAGGTGATTTTGTTGCATTGGTTAGATATTAAAACAGTAACAACCTTCAGATCTCCACTGACTCTTGGGACAAAAGCCATGATTCAGAATTACTTATTTAGCATATTGGAATTTTTCCTTACTGAAAAATACCATGTTTCCCTCCAATATCTGCTCAGTGTAGGAGGTAAATTCTATGAAATATCTATGGGATGCTTACATTACAAGAAGATTGACTGTTACATGACATCCAGAGAGTAAGAATAATTTCTTAGGGATGATGTAGCCAAGAAATATGTCCAAAGATAGGAAGGTTTTAGATAATGGCTAAAATTTTGGGAGAAATTGGACACTCCTGGCTCTGGTGATTTGGATGTATCTGTAGATATTGGGTGATTGACTTTTTGTTTATTGCCTTTTAATCGATTATCTTCATATTTCTAATGTAAGATTGGTTATGATGAAAGAACCTGCTTACTATGCGAACCTTTTGAAATTGTCACATCTTTTAAATTTACACAGAAGATCAAAATTTCCATCTACAGAGCAAATAAGTTTTAAGCAAATAAGTTTAATATTGGTAGACTTGATCATCAGATTCTGCATTACTTTTGGACTCAGGCATGTACCCAGGATTTATGCTTGGGGGGGCTTAACGAGTGGCATAGCTACGCTTTCTCGTGCTCCTGAGTTTGCTGCTCCATTTGATACACACAAAATATTTTATGAATTTAACAATACATGGTTAAACAAAATGTCAGTGTATATGCAAAATTCCTAGTCTGATAACAATTTTGTTGTATGCTAATCTTGCGTAATTTTTTGTTGTGAGCTAATTTTGGGTAAGTCAACAAACTTTTCCAACAACTTCTTTGAGAATTCAAATAAGATGTAATAATGATGCTCTTTTGAAGAGAAACCAGTTAAACTAACCCTTTAAAATGCTTCTCCATCTAAGTTCGAAATTTTTTTGAAAAACTCTTTTCTAAGAATTAACTACTGGAAACAGTTACAGTCCCAAGGTTCTGCTGTTTTAAACATTTATGTAGAAAAGGTCTAAAGGACAAAAGAACCCTCAACTCAACATAGGTTGTCTTCTGGTCACTCTTTGGTTGAATGAAGGGTTGATGGTAGCAGGTGGGAGAAACTTTTCTCTGAAATTGAACGAGAGCTCGCACATGCTTGCAGCCAGAGCCGTCCTATGGGTGCATTGCACTCAGGCGGCGGTATCTAAAGGGCGGCATCAGAAGCATAGCCAACCATAACTATTATTAGAACAACATTATTTGTTGTTTTCTGAGTGATAGACACGACTTATCTAGGAAGGATTATCATGTGAAATGAAAGCTTAAAAAACATTTAGAAGAAATAATTATGGTTAACTCAAGACAAGAAGGGAATTTTTATTTTAATGGATTTAATCGAGGTTATTTATGTTGCATTATGATTTTTATTGAAAACTTTCAAATTTAGTTGCGAAAAATAGATTTCATACAATTCATATCATTTTATGTTTTGCGCATTACGATGATAATGTTACTTGAAAGTAATGTGAGGTATTAACAGTTTACAATTCCATATGCTGACTACTTACTACGTCAGCATACGGGATATGAATAATTAATTGTCACTGATGTTTTGTGATCATTGCAAATTGGGGAAAAAATTCATAAAACAATGTTTTTCCAAAGTCTTTCAAGACAATTTTTACCTGCAAATCAAGAAATGTATGGTTTTGGTATATAATTCTTAGGGGCGGCAAACTATGTTTGCACCCTGGCGGCAGATGTGCTAGGCTCTGCTTGCAGGCTCTGAATATTTGCAGTCCCACAATTTTTCCTGGAGATTTCACTGAGGACCTCTAAAACTCTTTGAGAGAGAACTTTTTTAAGGAATTCACCTGCCTTTATACTTCTAATGTAATGTAATTTTGGGTATTTTGGATGATTAAAATAAGAAAATCTATAAAATAAAATAGATATTTGCTTAGTATTAACACAATATACTAACAAAACCTCTGGAGAATAAAGTTATTAAGAAGTACTTGTAGAACCTTGGGGGGCTAAGGCCCAACAGCCCATACCACGCCCCCACCTGTGCGTTTGCCTGTTTGGGCTATGGATAACCAAGTGGATAGCATGTTTGCTCATGGTGCAGTCGTGGGTTCAATTCCTAGTGGAAGCCCATTTGTACAAAATGGCCTCAGATGTTGATGCACTTTAAAATACTATGCTACTGTATACTACAGAAATCAATTTTTAATTTTTGTTGTGTATATTTTCTTCTGAAGTGAAAACAAGGGCTGGCCATTTATTGGAAGGGAATCCAGATGCAAATTCCTTCTTGGCCCCCTTCTCTGTAGTATCATTTTTAAAAGTGCCTCAACAGCTGAGGTCATTTTGCATGGATGTGCTCCAACTGAAAATCAAACAAAAAACATTCAAAAAATATTAAAGCTAACAAAATTTCTTGCTGTATCTTTATAATTAAATATGATAATAATTAAAATATTAAGACCTGGTAAGATAGTGTAAACTTAAAATGGACTTTAACCCTTAGAGTGCCGAGGAGCACCATCACACTTTCGCCAAAATTGCCGGCTCCTCGAGCTGTGTCACTATTAGATGCTATAATGCTGACACAATCTGCAAACTATACGATATCAAATATATATCGTATATATCAAAGACGAAAACAAATGTAATAAAGTTTTCCTTAAGTTTTTGAATATGTAACTTC
>KZ308194.1:241427-290579 GCA_000376725.2 Ladona fulva
AATTCCATTTTCATTATTTAACCGTTGTCTTGTCGGCGACAGTTCCCCTATAGCGATTCATTTTCATCTTCTTATCGTTGGAAACAATGCATACTTTTCACATTTTAGAGTGTAATATTAATCCAGAGGGCTCCCGGATAGCCAAGAGGGCAACGCGTTCGCGTTTTCTGTGAAAGCGGTCCCGGGTTCGATTCCCGGTGGGGGCCTCTTTTCGAAATGACTTATGCATTTGTCTCTCGGTGAGAATTTCCTTTTCGCGTAGTTGATGTTGTTCCGTTATTACCAGTAGTTGTCGTAGCGGCTTAGGTAATCTTCGTAGTCTTCACAGATATAGTAGAAAATTAGATTATTTATTATGTCGATGGACTTTTAAAAATAATAAAACTTTTCCCATCTAAGTTTCCCTCTTTGATAGATAAATGATTATTTCGTTTCAGTAATCAGGATTCCGAATATTTAACTGGGCTTATTTTTATCTAATGTTTATACGGCGTGGGGTTTGTTTGCTTGAACTGCTCCTCTCGCCGACCTTTTTCGAATGGAAATGGAATGGCATCCATTGCCGCTGGCAAATGAGTCGACCGTTTCTCAGGAAAGGTAATGTGGATAAATTGGGCCCATCCGTTCCATATCAATTTGGGGTCTTCTATCTTAGTTACACATTGAAACACTTATGCGGAGGCTTGGCTGCAGCACGGATTACGGAATAATGAATCAGTTTTACTCTCGAAACGTATTTGTTAACATGGTGATCTTTCGATTTCCGCGGCAAAATGAGCGTTTGTAGATGAGAAATTCGATCAGGAGCGTATCCAGAATTTTGGTCCGTTTAGGGGGTTGAACTTAAGGAACATAAGTGTTACACATATCGTTATAATGAGAAATTTTGATTCACATCTTAAGAAAGTATTGCAAGTAAAGATATGTTGTAAGATTCACACATATTTATCGATAAAACTCTTAAGAATAAGTTTCTGTAGGACATGCGTTTAGAATTTTAGGGAAGCCTGGTGCTGGTCAGCCACCCCTCCGGGTGCGTGCCTAAATTCGACCTTTCTTGTGGTCCCGTTTCGATTTTTCAGCTGCCGAAATGACAGGTCACAAAACGTTTTTTTTTCCAAGTTCCACATTCTGTTTTTGAACTTCTAACGGTTACTTATTGGCAGTAAATAGATAAGTGTTACCTTAAGAATTATTTTTTCACTAACGAAATCAAAATGATTCTTATCCCGTACCCTTAATTTGGCCATTTAATTTACTGAATAGGAAGAAAGCAAGAAAAAATGTACTTTTTCTGCAGAATTCTGTGGAAAAAGTACAATTTGTGGAAAAAGTACAAGATGAAAGAAGAAATAAAAACGACTTGTACACGGTACCACAGGATTTAATAGTTGACGACCTAGGTTTCAGCGCATCGCGCCATCTTCACCTGAAGTCGAGGCCGAAACAGTGGATGTTATGTAAAAGTACAATTTTTCTTAGTGTCTTCCTATGATGGATTTCCACAATACTTCGCCTGAATCTGTGTAATTTACTGAAGTAAAATTTTGGCTGTATTTTTGTCTTAATTTACAGAAAGATGTATTAATTTCGAATAATACGTTTTCCCATATCTTCTCAGTTCCAATCATAAATATTTTTATTATTGATCTTTTATTACCGTAGTTTCTGTTGGTATATTTTCTAATAACCCTGTGTGTATCCGCACCACATCTTCTAAGTCTCGCTGTTAATATTTTTTGATTCTATGTATAGGAATACGTGGTGCGTTCGCAGAGTTTAATTTACTTTTCTCCGCGAAGAGTTAGCTTCGAGATTTTATTCTCTCTTTAAAATATAGGTGGCTATACAATTATTCCTGCTTTCTCTGAATTTATCTGGCCATGATCTTTTCAGTGTGCCTTAATCTGAGATAAAAAGTACTTCGAAAGTATCATTATGAATCCATTAAATAGCAATTGCAGATGTATCCCGCAAAGATTGGCAAATTGAATAGAATTTGATGGTCTTTTTCGTGTTTATTAATTAATAAACAAATCTAATGGAAAATTTCCATATACTTTTGAATCGCTTTTGTTGCTGTAAGAAACAGAATGTAAAATACCCAGAGCCTCAATGTCAATATATCAAGCCTACCGGACTCATACCGCTCTCCTACTAAATCATATCAAACATAATAACTGTCCTAAGAGCCTAAGTCCTACCTAACTACCCCTTAAAATTCACTCGGACGTTCCTACATAATTCAGTGCCTTTCGTTGTTAGTTGTTGGAGCTATTAAGTTTATAGTTGGTTACCGTCTCATTCATATTTGTCGAGCTTATTTACGAGTTATTATTCCAACCAGAAACTGAAGGCTTTGTCTTTAAGATACTTTTATGAGATACCTACAGTATCTAAAGGCTTCGTCATTTTGAACCCGGCTGTTGCTTCAGTCAAGCGCAAAGAGTTGTATTTCTGATTCTCTAGCTGAGTTTGGAACACGCATTTACACGTTAAGTTTGTCTGACAGTTTACGTTATGTGATATAATGGAGTAAATTGCTCTATAAAAAATTATTTCAAACCACCTACCATGAGGTCGGTCTTGATCGACCGAAAGAATCTATACTCGTTATTACTTCCCCGAAAAATGTGGGAAGAAAAATGGGAAAATGTGAATGAAGAGTGCCTTTTCCGAAAATGAGTAGTTATGAAATAATTCATAGCATATTTATGCATTGGCTACGTGGGCGTAACCTACAGCATCGCAGGCCCTCAATGGGTTCCTGGCCGGTGGGATCCCTCCTAAAGAGGAGCCTTTACAGGACGTCAGCAAAGGTGTACTTGGTCAGGAGGCCCGTCAGGATTGAGCTATGACTCTGATTAACAGATTTAAAACAAATCTTTCTATTCATAAAACACAGACACTATCGGGAATGTTGTTCGCCTCCGTGGCGCAATCGGCTAGCGCGTTCGGCTGTTAACCTGAAGGTTGGTGGTTCGAGCCCACCCGGGGGCGGTGTTTTTTACCGCACTTCTTCACTGTATCAATGAATTGTTAGCTAAAGTTCACTTCTCGCTGTCAAATGTCGTGAATAATGGGGGATATCAGGAGATTGTTTATAATATTACGACGAAAGAAGCTAAATTGGTTATAACAGGAAAAATCTTTTTGTTATCATTATAACCAGGGTCGGACCAACAACTCGAGGGAATCAATCATCACTTGGCGCGACATTACTTTCAGGAGGAGATCGGGAGTAGCAAGGAAATAACCTTATTTTATTTGTACATGGAGCTAACAAAAATTAGGAATTATATCAGGTTAAGGAGACAGCGGATGGCATACTTTCGCAAGTATATAAAACCGTACATACCTATCGAAGGTTCGGATTTATAAAGAAAGGAGAAAGGATGATCAGAAAAACCAAATTATTAAGCCAGGACATAGTTCCTTCCACTTGAGGACCTTGAAGATATTTCACAACGTCCTGAATAAAAAAATAGTAGCCATGAAACAGCGCGGGGAAAATTTTTCTTTATATCAATTCTTTATAGCTTTAACACCTAGAAGGTGTTTAGCAGAAATATGATGTTCTGTGTTCCTTGTTTGGGTTACCGTGTGAATTGACATCCGCATTTGTTTGAGCTATTAATTTGGTTTAAATAAATAAGTAAATAAATACCAGAAAGGAAGAAAGTTTCCTCAAAGACCTGTTTCTTACCTATTGCTAGCTTGAATTCTTTATTTGTATATTCCTCTAATATATTCGGAGGCGAATATCCAACGGAATCTCAAAATAATGAGGCAACTACGTCTGCTTTCCGCTGATTTAATAGTGATTTCTCCGACTTATTTATTGTTGTATGTATTATTGACATCCACTATCTATTGTTTTTTTGAGAAACCAGTAAGTCGCAATACGTACAGTATTTATTAATCTTTATTTCCTTGTTGAGCATCAACAGCTCATTGGAACAGTTCAGCTAGAATTTAATGAAAACTATTATTCATCACGCTTAAAATAGGGATACTTCCCATTAAAAATGTTATTGTAGATAATTTTAAGTGATAGTTTTGCGTATTTATTCGTAATGATTGTAGATGGATCATGTAAAGGGTATTATTATGTATTTTCATCTACCGACTCCACAATCGAGGAAAAGTGGACTCAGCAAAGATATTAGTAAAATTCTTGCAAAAAATTTTGTAATCACCCTCTAATAAGGAATGATTGAATGTTACCGTACATTCTGTAAATAAGTCGTGCGATTATATTTTGAGTGACAGTGCGAGCTTAAAGTCTAGCGTCCATGAGCATCTCGTTAGTTTTTACGGGTATAATGCTCATCATATTCAAGTAGGTAAGTTTCGAAAGATAAGTGGGAGTTCTAATCATATATAGCCTTGATTTTTTGAAGGTGGCTTTAATTTAGAATCAAACCAACCTCGAGATTTCTTTTTTCATTGCCGAATTTTAATTCGCATGAATACTAATAAAAATTCATAAAAAACAAGAGAGGGGAATTATTTCTTTTCAGCTAATTTAAACAAATCAGTAATTATTTCGATTGTGGGATGTCTTTTTAATTTGCAAGGTTTCCTGAATTACGACCTTTAGTCGTGTATGTTATCTTGGTGACTTTTTGTGAACTGTACCCCTTTTTATGGGTTATCATAATATAATTCAAAGAATTAATTTCAAATACATTCAACTACTACGTTAATTTCCAAATTTTCGCTGTAAGAAACATGATACATTTTCCGTTGTTGTGATAGGCATCATCAAGAGGTCTCCTCTTGTAACGCATNATTTACTTTTCTCCGCGAAGAGTTAGCTTCGAGATTTTATTCTCTCTTTAAAATATAGGTGGCTATACAATTATTCCTGCTTTCTCTGAATTTATCTGGCCATGATCTTTTCAGTGTGCCTTAATCTGAGATAAAAAGTACTTCGAAAGTATCATTATGAATCCATTAAATAGCAATTGCAGATGTATCCCGCAAAGATTGGCAAATTGAATAGAATTTGATGGTCTTTTTCGTGTTTATTAATTAATAAACAAATCTAATGGAAAATGTCCATCTACTTTTGAATCGCTTTTGTTGCTGTAAGAAACAGAATGTAAAATACCCAGAGCCTCAATGTCAATATATCAAGCCTACCGGACTCATACCGCTCTCCTACTAAATCATATCAAACATAATAACTGTCCTAAGAGCCTAAGTCCTACCTAACTACCCCTTAAAATTCACTCGGACGTTCCTACATAATTCAGTGCCTTTCGTTGTTAGTTGTTGGAGCTATTAAGTTTATAGTTGGTTACCGTCTCATTCATATTTGTCGAGCTTATTTACGAGTTATTATTCCAACCAGAAACTGAAGGCTTTGTCTTTAAGATACTTTTATGAGATACCTACAGTATCTAAAGGCTTCGTCATTTTGAACCCGGCTGTTGCTTCAGTCAAGCGCAAAGAGTTGTATTTCTGATTCTCTAGCTGAGTTTAGAACACGCATTTACACGTTAAGTTTGTCTGACAGTTTACGTTATGTGATATAATGGAGTAAATTGCTCTATAAAAAATTATTTCAAACCACCTACCATGAGGTCGGTCTTGATCGACCGAAAGAATCTATACTCGTTATTACTTCCCCGAAAAATGTGGGAAGAAAAATGGGAAAATGTGAATGAAGAGTGCCTTTTCCGAAAATGAGTAGTTATGAAATAATTCATAGCATATTTATGCATTGGCTACGTGGGCGTAACCTACAGCATCGCAGGCCCTCAATGGGTTCCTGGCCGGTGGGATCCCTCCTAAAGAGGAGCCTTTACAGGACGTCAGCAAAGGTGTACTTGGTCAGGAGGCCCGTCAGGATTGAGCTATGACTCTGATTAACAGATTTAAAACAAATCTTTCTATTCATAAAACACAGACACTATCGGGAATGTTGTTCGCCTCCGTGGCGCAATCGGCTAGCGCGTTCGGCTGTTAACCGGAAGGTTGGTGGTTCGAGCCCACCCGGGGGCGGTGTTTTTTACCGCACTTCTTCACTGTATCAATGAATTGTTAGCTTAAGTTCACTTCTCGCTGTCAAATGTCGTGAATAATGGGGGATATCAGGCGATTGTTTATAATATTACGACGAAAGAAGCAGCTAAATTGGTTATAACAGGAAAAATCTTTTTGTTATCATTATAACCAGGGTCGGACTGACAACTCGAGGGAATCAATCATCACTTGGCGCGACATTACTTTCGGGAGGAGATCGGGAGCAGCAAGGAAATAACCTTATTTTATTTGTACATGGAGCTAACAAAAATTAGGAATTATATCAGGTTAAGGAGACAGCGGATGGCATACTTTCGCAAGTATATAAAACCGTACATACCTATCGAAGGTTCGGATTTATAAAGAAAGGAGAAAGGATGATCAGAAAAACCAAATTATTAAGCCAGGACATAGTTCCTTCCACTTGAGGACCTTGAAGATATTTCACAACGTCCTGAATAAAAAAATAGTAGCCATGAAACAGCGCGGGGAAAATTTTTCTTTATATCAATTCTTTATAGCTTTATAACGAATAAATTTAAATTATAGAAAATGTTATTGTTTTGCGACAATTATTTTCTTGCTATGGCCGAATGATCCCATTCCATTATGCGTTAAGTATGCCAATAAATACTCCTTTTAAATTCCTTTATGGGCTCGGCTAACGAAAGCAGATTCAACTGACGGAAAAAGGGGAGAATGCTTGCTCACGCAAGTGTGTACGAAATATTTATGAATATGTAAAATGAAGTGGCCACTGCTAGTTTTGCTCACTATATAGTGAAAGAAAGTAGAACTTATTTTGGTAATATTTGTTTGGGAATTTGGGATTAGGGAGTTCCTCTGATATTGCATGGGTGGAAGTTTTCCATGGCTCCATATCTATGGGCATGCCGTGGGTGACTCTGGAGATTAATATTTTTGTGCGCGTAACTGTCTATTTTTGTTATGTATTAAATTTGAAACTTTTAGTTTCGTCGTAGATGTGAACTCCATTGACTAATCAAGGTTTTTCGTCGATTATGTCATAAGCCCATCCTTGACGTATAAACGTGGATAATATCAACAGCATATGCGATGGTTTGGCATCGTAGGCAAGTCCTTTATGTGACCAAAAATGGCACTTCCGACATGTTCTTCATCCCTAAGGCAGACAAATATGATTCCGAGACGAATTCTACATTTTGGCCCAGGTATCACAGTATTTTCCTCGAGTGGGTGTGATTCTCATCAGCTCCCTCCAAAGTAAGGCGAGGGCCTATTTGAAATGTATTTACTTGTTTATATCATGTCCTCAACGGCCAACTGAATAAAAGATGAGTCAACTCCCTCGCGGAGCCGCGATATAAACAAATGCCTGCCATTTACATTGCTCGTCTCCCTCCCCACCTCCGTCGCTGGTGTCAACTAGGCTCAATTGGGCGCATCGGGGAATAGGGGTCCGCTCTTGTTTCTCCCGCGTGCGGAAGTCGCTGATTTGGATCCATTCCAGGCCACGTCAAGACCAGCGCGGAGGTGTAGCGCCCCCCCTCCCATCGCGTCCATTGGTTCGCCGTTCTGTCGCCGCGCGCCGCGGGGCGTGTCATGTTACTTTCTCACGGTTTGTCACGTCGTCGTCAGGTTGTGGGTGGGACGAAGGCTCCTCACTCGGTCAACGCCATTCACCGGTTACGGAACGCGACTTTCCTTAATCGCTTTCCGACTACGCTAAATAGGACCACACAAGTCGCCGGGGGGAGTTTTTGTTTCTTTATTATCTGCTCCTCGCCTGATTCCTTGTCACGCGGGGCGGTTTAAAGGAGAGGGTCGAGCGTCTTGGGTGTTTTGTAGCTTTTGGAGATGTTTAAGTTTCGTTCTTGGGGGGTACAAACTCTTATACGAAAAAAGTCGCATTATTATTATTATTGTATTATTATTATTATCAATATTATGGTGCATGCGCCAATTCTTTAATTTTNTAAGGTATATGTTTATATATCCTTTTAGTAATTTTAAATGAAAGAATTCCGTATAGTAACAAAAATAACATCATTTAACCATATTTTTAAAGTTGCTGAGCTTCTAATGATTGGAAGCAAGTAAAAATATTATACGATATACTATTATAGGAGTTTCTTTTGAGTAAGTACCCTTTGGCGTTACAAAAACACAAGGAAGATTTGACTAACAATTTTATTTTTACATAAAAGCCTGGACCTTAATCTACTCTAAATCGTAATTTCCCAGTATTTTAAGGTGCTTGTCATATCGTATGACATATTCCATCCTCATAGAAATCTGCCACCTGATGCCTGCCGCCTCGTGGGCATAAATGCAGATTGTTCAAGCGTTGTGCCACAGTTTCATAGAGAACACCTCTTGAAACTTGAGGAAACCAGTTAGATAACGACGAAATGGCCTAGCGTATGTTTTCTCGAACTTCTCCATTAACTTTTTGCTACAGGGAATCATAAATAACTGACGGTCGCCTTCTCCGTCCCTCTCCGTGCATGTTAGCTATTACTGAGCTTACATGCTCAGACTTTCTTTAAATACTCGACCCGATTTTTTCTTACCATTCCATTACTCATAACGCTTTCTCCATCCACTTCACGAATCTGTTGATGAATTGGCCGCCGTCACGTCTCTTTCATTTAATAACCGAATTTCAGCGCGCATTTCACAATCGGAGGGGTTTTCAATGGTATGAGATGTCGTAAACACGCACAAAAAACCTAAACTTGGGCGAATTCTTCCATAATGGCGTCTGTGGCTAGACAAAAGATACTACTACATCGACACCAGTGCTGCAGCGACTATATTTCAAAATTACTTACTTAAAATGAATTCCTCCTCTTATCTATGAATAAATAGTCAAGTTTGTACTTTCTAAGTAATCCCAATGTGAAATTTTAGCATTTAAGTTTGTGTTCCTATGTGCATATGATACTAGTGTCTCGGTTCATTGACTAATCATGAACTTTTATTGAAACTTAGTGTCAACGAAAACTTATTAAGGCATTATTATGTATTTGTTTGTCATTTTAACCATGTTCTTATTTCCAGACTATATTTCTTTTCCAGCTTTCTGTTTCTAAATCTCTCAGTCATTACTCTCAGTAGGTTTGTGCAGGTTTTTTACACCCCCTTCCATGTGGGTGTTTTCCTGCTGTGGATATTTTTTCCTAAGCTTCACTTAGGTTTTTAAATCCACAACTAAATATTTCCAATTTTGTCTTAATTCAACTTAAGTTAACTTTTATTATTGATTTATTAACTTTTAATATCATGATTGATTCATAAATTTTTAGTATTGACGATGGGTTGGAAGAGGAGGCTTTAAAGTCTCAATTTCGCCCAAAATAAAGACGTTATTTATTTATTATTTATCTATGAAAGCTTTGTCGGACCCTAGTTTGTGTGTGTATATAAATCGCATGAAATTTAAATAAATTTTCTCCGGTATTCAGTGCGCCGCTTAAATTATAAATATCGCCATTGGTTGGCCAGTCCTAGTGTGGCATATTTTCTTGGGAGATCCCGCTGTTGGAATTTGATGAATAGAACCTAGATCTAGAGCCGCGCCTAGCCTATCTGCCGCCCAGGTGCAAACATAATTTGCCGCCCCTAAGGATTAAATACCAAAACCATAAATTTCCCGATTTGCAGGTAAACATTATTTCGTAAGACTTTGAAAAACCAGTTTTTATGACTTCGTTCCCCAGCTTACAGTGGTCACAAACATCAGTAGCAATTAATAATGGATATTGTTTAATGAACATTTCGAGTCCGAAAAACAGGGAAAGAAATCCTGCCCTGCCGAAAAATTCATTGATCACTCGTTAGCCGAAATTAAACAATTATGTTGCTTTATATCCATTTAACGTAAAGAATTTGCTAAAAAGTTTTATTCTGGTCCTATCTTGAGATCAATTTTGGGTTCACCATATAATAAAGAAATCCTATTTCTGTGTAAACTGAGGAAATCGATTGCGGTGACATTCAGGAACGGGTCCAAATAAAGTTGCCTGAGGACAGTTTCACGCTTACGTAAGTATTTGAGATTTTTCACGACTAAATAAATTTACATTAAAAAAATGTTTTCCATTCTTCTCGCGATGCCTAACAGGCCAATGTAACTAGATGGGCATGATGTCTGCATTGTCTTCCATCTAGTATCTATACTAGATGGAAGATTAGATATAATCTAAGCGTCCTCTTTCTTCTGAAGTTTCACAATCTACGTCACGAAGTATCTCGATAAAATTTACACGAAGTTTGTTTTAATTGATCTCAGTCATTAACAAAACACATCGCCTCTTGTCACACCTTTTCTATTTTATCAGAGTAATCACAATCCGTCAGTATATCTTACGGTCTCAAGGCGATCTTCCCGAATCTATTCCCTTTATTTCATTTCTTCCCTATCCATTACTGGAGACAAATTAATGGATACGGAAATAATTTTTACAATTAGAATGAATTTGGTAATCTAGTTTGAATTTTGCTTCGTTTGTGCTGATGCGGGCTGATTTTCTTCCAGATTTCCTTGAACAATTTAGCGAAAATATGAACCACTCTTCCCACTTATAGCCTCATTCTTCGTCTGAGGTGGTAATAAGTAATGATCTCTCGTCAATGACTTCGAAATCGGAAATTTCCTTTTCCAGTTTCTACATGACCTTAATCAACCTTACGCAAAGATTTCGAAATTTAAATTAAAAAATGCCCGAAAATGTTTATAATTATTCATTTACGATATGATCCAGTACCTGTTTGTGACGTTGTGGACTGAATATTAATTAATCGAGAAGTTATTTATACAGTCTGGATTCTGGTTTCATTAGTGCCTCATTTTTTATTCAACTTGCTCTTTCATTCTAGTAATGTAATATAATTTAATATATTATATATCACGGGAGGCCCAAGGCACAATGATCAGATCGAGGGACCTATTTGAAGTTATTGTAGTGTCGTAACTATCGAATAATATTCTATGATTTTATTGTTGAAAGTGCTTCGATAAATAAGGTAATTTCACAAATATGGGCCACGAGGAATCGTACCCGGGACCGCTTCCACCAAATGCGAACGCGCAGTACACTTTGATACTCGGGAGTCCTCGAAAATATTATTATTATTACTCTATGGATATTATAATTGCAAATTACGTAGAAATGTATTCCACGGAAAAATTAACACCATATCGTGGTAGATGTGAAAAATATTAAAATACGTTGATTACAGAATATTGAATTAAAGGCAATTGCAATCGATTGCAGTAAGTAAATGAAAGAGGAAGAAAAGTTCTTGCTTAAAGTATGTATGTACTAAACCAAGGATATCAAAAACATGTCAGAGAGAAACGCAGCTGTATTATTATTTTATGTTCATGTAATAATATGTCTGTGAAACTAGCCATACAAGATTTCCTGCGAAGGTTGCATGTTAAATCGGATTAACTTTATTGACAGATCCTAAGAGCAATGGAATTTAAAATTGAGAAAATGTAGTATGAGAGTAAAAAAAAACTAGAACCTCATTACTCATTCGATTTGGTTTTATTATTTGTGTTGTACATCTATCAAAATCACATTACTGAGCGTAAAGATTTCATTTCGTTACTTGCATTGAGGAAATACATTAATAAAATACCTTTTAACACCCATGCAAGCGCTGAGCATTCTTATAGAGTTAAAAAAGGTTTTTACAGTGCTAATGCACTCTTCTCTGAGGTCCGCGATTGGAGGAGGCCTTTAGCTATTGCTAAATGCACTGTATTGCATATCCACCTCTGTGGGTGACTTTAATACATATGTAGTAATATTCTCTCATTCTAGGACAAGAATAAAAACGGAATGAGGGATACTTGAGGCTGATTTGCAATGGTATGGATTGTGAGCATACTTTAAAGATCTTTTCCTTGATACGCGAGAATATTCCTACTATCGTGACCTTCCTCAATATTCCCACGACCCTCACCCCATTTAACCACCACGCTTTCCTATAAGGGATCCTCCAAAACTTCTCTCTCCCCTTGCCATAACCTACCTTCCCGACACTCATCCCATTTTGAACCATCTTGACGCCATCCCTATCCATCTCTCCCCCTCTCTTTCTGTTTCAGTCTTCCTATAGTACCTACCTTCATCATCTCCGTCCCTGGTCGACCCGCTGTAGCCGAGTTGCCCTCCCGCAGTGATCTATTGAAAACTCAGGGCAAAGAAAAGGTTCCGCAGAAAGAAACAATCACGTCACATCGAGTGCAGCCGCTGCTTTATTTATTTCATCGCGACTATGTTTTTACAGTCTTTAACGTCGCGAATCCGGTCTGGGAGGTGATTGAAAAATGTTTCCAAGTCGGGAAAACTGTTTTATCTCTTATTGTTTGCTGAGAAGGTCAGGGTGGGTCGATATACGGGACAGTGGAGAATAGCTCAAGGAAGGATGTGTTTTCATCCTCAGATTTATTCACAGTACGATTGGATATCATTGTTTTGTATAGCTGATGGAGGAAAGTAGACAAGAATTTAATTCGGTCCATGACAAGAAGACAACTTCAGTTCCAATGGAAACATTTTACTCATTTTATTTTCATATATTATTTTTTTTACTTATATGCACAATGAGTATTGCACATCTATTATTTTCTTATAAATAGTAAATAATAGAGTAAAATACCTACAAAACTAGAAGTACAAAATGTGTAATACAAGTTATAAACCATTTTTATAGGAAGATCTAATACCTCAAATAAAACGGCGTAGTGTTTTCAAAGGGTTAGGAACTTAATTTCTCTTTTTCGAATGGAAAATAACTTTTTAGCCTAGAGAATGACTTATTTTATGCAGAAATAACATTTAATCTGCTTGTAGATGGAAATAAAAAATGTGATAAAATTTGCAAATCAAATCAAATAATCGTGTTTTGAGAACTTGCCATCATTTGAACAGCACACTTTTTAAGGTAAAAAGCTCCCTCAACATGTTTGTGAGGAAGTCATTTCATGTGAGCTTGATTTTCTTATAAGCAGAACGCTCGTGGATCCTTAGCTTTCTATGGTATACGAGTAAGCAAAATCTTTACGAAATTCAATGAATTCAATTTACCACATGTTTAGGTGATTGGTGAAAGTTATCGATGGATAAGGGTGAGATTTTTTCTAATAATATAGACTCTTCTTAGATAACTCCGAAATTTAGCTGGTTAACTACTGTTTGGTTTTATTTCGTTGAATATTTACGAAGGCGCATCAAAGTTGTCGAGGTTGCCGAAATTTTCTCCTTTGCCCTGCGGATTAATACGAATCTCGTTTTTTATTAGAGGGATCTTGAAGTTTGTGTATTCAGTTGTTGTATTGTTTGTTATGTTGATAGAAACTATTTATTACTTCAGACGTGACTTTGTCTGAGGATTAGATCATAGAAGAGAAGGAAGAGTAAGCATATTCACCCTGTACCTTATGAAATTTACTTTGCAACGCAATGTAGTCAGGGGTTCCAAAATAAGCGGTTTACACTCCTTTTCTGAATAATAAATCAGCAATGATATAATATAATTAACCTAAACCTAAGTTTAAATAGAAGGAAAAAAAGGAAAACTGAAGAAAAAGCTGTCTATACAAAATATATAAGAATATATTTTAAAATAATAATTCACAGGAAAAAGTCGACACAGGAGGGTGCGTAAAACCTGCGCATATTTGTAAGAAGTATTAGCTGAAACATATAAAGTAATATTTACATTCGTAATTAAGACATTTAAAAAAATTAAACTATGGATAAGGTTGAAAAATCAGCTATTTCAGGAATTGCATTCTGTCAAATAACTTCAACGGAGAAAACAAAGCGCGAAAGCAGTAAATTTTAAAACGTGACAAAAGTAACATAAAATGAAATGTATTGGATATTTTCAAAAATTTAACATAAAAAAATAGAGAATATTAAAGTGAGTAATGACAAAATTTGGATACATTTCATGGCTTTGTTGAAAAGTAGTACTACTTTCATTGTCATACATAACAGGACATTTGAGGGTGGCCAAGAGAGTCTGAAAAGTAGTAAGGTGTAAATTTATCTCTTTTTATGTCTCTACTTTTGTAGAGATGTTAGGTTTCTTTCGATATTACAATCAATAGCTCCCTAAAATCAGTAGCATCTGATAAAATTGCACTTATATGAAAGCATATTTCCAATAAAACAACTATTTGCCGGCCTCGGCGGCATAGTGGTTAGGGTGTTAGCAACGCCGTGGTCCCGGGTTCGAATCCTGGTTAGAGATGGTTCTTTGTGATTGTGACTTGAAAAAGGTAAATTGTGAGAGTGGTCTCTTAAGTAATAAAGTCGTCATTATTATTATTATTTCATGACCATTGATGTTGATTCTAAATAAACTGCCAACGTCTTAACCGCTTTCTACGATGGAAAAACAGCTATTTCACCTCTTCAATACCACTATCATATATTTTGATGTATTATATCGACTATGCAGTTATGTTGTTATGAAATATATTTCACATCTCTTAGCTTTTACTTCTGCGGTTTGGCACAGATTTTTCACACCCACCTCTTTAGTCGGTGCTTTCATAATGTAGATAATTAAGCATGTCAATGATTTTTGCATCTCTATATTTTCTAACTTCTCTTGAGGTATCTGTTTCAAACAAATTCCTATATTAAGAATGAGGATAAGGTAGATGGAATAAGAAACTTTGTAGCCTCGATCTCACCCGAATAAGGACGGTAGTTATTAATTAAGGGTAACTCGAAAATCTGAATTTTGACCCCGGACAATTGAAATACGAGTATACGAATTTTCAAGGCTGTAGTTGACAAATAGTCGTTCCTGTATTTCTGAAAGCAGAAACTCGTGGGCAGCGCAGCTCTACATTAAACCTTGCCTTTAGGTTTAATGTAGAGATGCGCAAAACCTATAGGCAAGGTTTAATGTAGAGCTAGACTAGTCTATATAGTCTTTAATGTAGAGCTAGACTAGTCTATATAGATATAGACTTCATGGAGAAGTATAAAAGACTGGGACATATGGTGGCAATCCCACAAAAAGACATTCTCATAAATGCTTCATACTATATGCCGCACTATGGCATTCTCGTACATTATGAAAACTATCAAACAGTTGGTAAAAAGTAAGTAGGAACTAATGAGCAGAAAGTGTAGATTATAATCTGTCAATCGCTCGATATTATTAAACCCCGTCTAATAAAATGTCGATTCTAATTTCAAACAACGATTTTGCCATAGTTCTTTGCTGTTGTAGCATTAAAAAAGCGCCTGTTGGAAAGACATTACTCGGATCGTTCTTCTCCTAATACCTTACCGAAGAAAAGGAGGCATTTTCTCTGTCAGCCATGATAACTTCTTTCATGATACATGAACGAAAAAAGTGGAATGGTTCCCGCAGATTTTTGTTCAACCGCCGAAAGATGTCGACCAAGATATCTATGGAAAAATTACATTCTCCTTAACCTTTCATCACAACATGGATGGATCTCACAAAAACTATGCCTTCCTCAGAGAATTTTATCATCGTGACTAATGTTCGCGGAATGGTTTCATCTTCAAAACGAAGGATAATGATTCTTCAGGGTCGCTTAGGTTCATTTAGTTAAGAGCACAATTGGGATCAGCATTCCCACGGCGCAAGGCGTTCGAGCTCAGGCAACGCAAGATTCGTAAGCGCCCGGGCCCCAGCCACCTGCGGATTAAAAATTGGCCCGAAACGACCGTTGGGATCAGCGGCGCGGAAAAACTGCGAACAAAAAATAACAAACAAATGAAGAAAGTTTTCAAGAGGCACAAAAGTTGCCGATGTGCCGGTGAGAGTCTGCGGAAAAAGAGTATCCCCAAAAAACATGGGAATTGCATTGAACGACTTGTTATTGGCGGAGAGGATTATAAGGTCCTGAGAATCCTTCTCAAAGGCAAAAATCCTGGTTGATTTCCACCCTGTTGTCGTTGCACGAAAACAAACAATTTTACTCGGGTTTTTGGCTTCGTTTTGGGTAGAATATTCGTGAACGAAAACTCACTGTATAAGGCACCCTCGAAAGATCCTTGCTTCAAAAGTAGCTATGACAGTATGAACTACTCTCTTTTTTTTCTCGATGGAATAATTTTTTCGGCCAACCCGATAAATTCATGTTCGCAGAGTTGAAATGTTTTATGCAACAGCAGTTTCAGTGAGCTAGGGCAGCAGCATTAGCATGCCGAGCTGAGGTCTAGTCGATTTAGGAAAGATTCTCTTATCCACAAAAAATAGCAACCAGTAAAATTTTCAGGTTTTCAAAACTAGATGAAGTTTAGCTAGTGTAAATAAATAGCCATTTTTGTAATACTTGGAAATTTTCATCTCATCAAAATAGAAGACTAATCGAGCAGTTGCTATATGTCTTTTTTGCGTCGATTCTCAAAATTATTATTCATTATTCACAATTTAATGACGAGTATATAATTGAAGTAGTAAGGTTGGGATCGTAATCAGGTTTTGGTAATGCACATCAATCATGGCTAATGAGCGACAAATTTACGACCAATGAAAATATGTGTTAATTTTTGATTCTTCCCAGTATGACTCTGCTTTACATGAAAGGAAACAGTAGAATTTACATCTGCTGTATTTAAACCATTGTTAAAATTGTTTAATTTAACTACCCAACATCTTCATTATCAGTAATAAAATAGCCTTAAAATGGTTATCAGCTATTCATAGTCTTTGTTTTCTATTTGTTCACTAAGTATTTCTATGTTACCGACTTTCCAATTATACTTAGAGGAAATTGAAGGTAGATAGATAGATAGACCCTTTACTGGCGAGGTTAGGCCCATATGGGCCTCTCTTCCACCTAACTTTGTAAGTCAATGTGATATGTACAAAACATAATTATAACTAAAAGAAAGAATGCGGTGTGGGAAAAAATCATTGCAACTGAAGGTTGACAAAGAAAAAACCCATAGAAGGAAACTAAACGATATGGGGAATTTGAGATTTTGGATGTGGCTTAGTCTGGAAAAAGTAAGCTAGGTTGATAGAAGAGAAAACGATGTTCTGGAGATGGTGAACATGGACACCAATAGAAGAAAATACGAGCCTACCGAAAGGCATTGGAGAAGTCAGACGGAGAAAACGCCTCCCCCCATTGATGACATTGCGGTAACAGCAATTTGCCTAGGGTGTGACGAATTTGAATCTGTGAGCATTTTCTTCGATCAATTTGCATCTACTACATTGATCACGACAAAATGGCATTTTTAAAGTCAATTGGAGATGAGTTTATTGGAAAATTTCCCAAACACTCCCCCATTTGTCAAATTCCTAGATCCACCCATGCAGAGGTGTGGGAAGACTCATTTGTAACTATTAAAAAATGTAGCCATTATGTTACATTATAGAAATAGTTGGTTAATTCGTACAAATATGAACAATACAAGTCATGGACCGGTCCTCAAATTCTGAGGTGTGAAGGATTGTGACAATTGGTCACATAGGAAATGACTCTCCATGGGACAGTGACAGGGAATGGGTTCTAAGAAATCCAAAAACTGCCCTAACATCATTTAATGATGGCCCCTATAATCTCTTTGGTTCATCGTCTTCCTTTAGCGGCTTTGGACCGAACTATTATCTTAAGGAATATTTTCGAACTTGAAACTATTTCGTGGGATCACATCATTCAGCAATATTTACTACTTTTGAAATGTTTTGGACTACATTAAATTTTCAAGAACTTGCACGAGATGGAATTCAACAAAGTTCATCCCCGAACGCATTTATTTCACCATTAGCACAAAGATAATAATTCCTTCACTGCCGGAAAACTTTCCATCTGTTTACGATTTCGAAATGTAAACAAGAAACCAAGGGCAATTTTCTCATCTATTCCTTCATTTTATCTCCAATTCCCTTCCCACCTTTATTTGCCATCCTAGCTCGTTTGTCATCTTTTCCATTTCCTGCACATCCTTCTCTTCTTCATCCTCATGCGGACACAAACAGGCTTAAAATCCATCTATTGTTCCCTCTCTCTCTCTTTCCCTTTCTTATTGTAGTCTCCGAGTCCTTTTGTCCTAGGCCCTTTTGTCACACTGCTTTTGTCCTTTTGAGCCTATCCCTCGGTTCTCTTTCTCTGCCTCCGCTTTATGCCCTCGCGTCTTCTCTATCCACCCTGTTTATTCCGACGGCAGCGCTATCTCGCGTCCAACTGCCGAAACTCTTATCTGCTCCTTGCGTTTACATTCCTATCGCGCAATCCACTGAAGGGGTACAGGGCAGGGGGTGTAGCGGGGTTAATGTTTTTAAGTTGCCAATTCCTGAAGGGGAGTGCGATCTCGAATAGCCATCTGTTCCAGCTATAAATTCCTTGCGACGTTTCACAGATTGCCAGCGGATTGCCCGGGCTTGCGTTGGTCGCCTACGAATTGTAGTATTGCTTAAAGTGCTTCTACAGCTTAGGTCATTTCGCACGTAGGCACCCACCGGGAATCGAACCCGGGACCACTTCCATCAAATGCGGACGCGTTGCCCACTTCCGGGCTACCCGGAAGCCCAGTTGCGTACGAATTCCCCCATGTAATTGTTCAGTAAATGCGTTGAGCATTAAAAAAGTGTAGGTTATTCAAGCATGTTACGTAATATATCAGTAGGGTACTAATTGCATAATTAATCTTAGTTGTAATCTCTTCGCAAATCGCCTTTAAGGCTTCGTTCGAGGTTTCTCCTTCATTGGGCGAATGATTCCGCCTCACGAACATTTGCCAGTCTTCCTTTCCAACTTTTAAATGCTGATAATTCTGTCACCACTGCAGGTTCATTGATTTTTTTGTAATGCGATAATTGAAATTTTCAGATATAGGTATCCCTTGTCGAAAATACTGGAGACTACATTTTGTTATATAGTTTATGGAATGGAATGGATGAGAATGGAAATATAATGGATACATCTAGGAAAAACACTTTTTATTTGACGTAAAAACATGAATGAAAATGCTAAACCAAAGTACATAATGCAAACTTATATTCATCTATCGTCTTGAGGAAGAACGAAATGAGATTGATGGGCCAAGAGCCCAATCTTGTGGGAGTAAACAAAACGCTTCATACTGGATGGCCTTTATTTATATTTCCTATAGTGTAATTTGCCCCATTACTGTGTGATTTTGTATGAAAAATCTTTCTTTTTCCTCATTAATAACCATTATGACCTCCTTTTTGTCGCATTCACAGAACTTACGTCCTAACGGATTAAGTTTATAAATGATTTCGGAATGTTTCGGATTCCTAAATTCTAGAAGTACCGTAAACCGGGGCTGGTAACCTGGGGAATTACTTGGACCCAAAGAAAAAAAGAGGCTGGAAATGGCCAAAAGAAAGACATTTTGCAGTACAAGTGGTGTCATATAGACAGGAAAATCGTTCCACCGAAACTTATTAAACAGGGGTGTTTTTTATCACCTTGTAGATACTTCTCACAAATTGTTTGCCAAAAATTATATAAATTCCAAGACATCATTATTTAACATATAATTCCATATAGTGTTTTCGATTCATTCATTGAGTTTTTGCAATTAAATGATCATTTCATGGCCTCAGAATGTCTCTAAAGAGTTATATTTTCAGACCCTATGTCCTACTTAGGCCCACTACATATTTACATTGTTTAGTNACGGACTCTGAAAGGAATATGAGTCCTTAAAAGTCAAACAACCAGAATTTTAAAAAGTACGGACTATTAATCCCATCATGCAATTACAAAGTAATCGAATTTATTTGCAATACATTAATTTGTATCACAATCAAATTTTCTTGAGGAAAAAAGGATTTATTTGAAAAAATGGCTACGTTACGCGAAATTAATATGCGCTCGAATATAAAACAATCAAGTTCCGTATTATTAATATGTTAAGAAAAATCTGAATAACTTTAATAGAACTAAGATGAAAGCGGATAATTTCGCCATTAAAATAGCGCGATATATTTAAAAATTCAACCCTCGGTGATACTTAAATTGCGACCTCCGAGTGTCAGTTCCTTAAACCTCGGAGGGTAGGTGTCGTCTATTGCACGAGCAAGAAATAACAGAAATATTCCTGAAATGTTTTAAGATTGTGATGGTAATTTTTGTCAAGTCCCTACAACTCACTCTTTAAACTCTTAAAATGCAGTCCCTGACTGCAGGTACATATTCTTGCATTGTTTATATAGCAGCACATTCGAATTTTTTGGGGTGAGTTTTAAAAACTTAACCATTGTCAGCCAATCTATCTAAAGATGGTGCCCAGAATTTTATTTTATTAAATTGTTATTCGTAAAATCGGCATCACTCAATTGCGACGCTGATTACAATTCTCTGCTTAGTGGTTTCTAGGAGGTGAGTTTTAAAAGTTATTATTAGTATTAACATATTTATTTCACTCGTCAGAATGATACATGCAAATAAAGAATACATAAAACACGTGAAATTACGCACCCTTAAAGAACTTCTTTTGTAGGGGTTGCCATCGTTTGGATAAAAAGGGAACGTGTTTTTAGGTACATATCAAAAAAGATTATCATAAAATACACTTAAAAGAACTGAAGATAATGTAACAAAATACAGCGAGGAATAAAATAGAAACGAAGCAAATAAAAGAAAAAAACAATACATTAAGTAAACTTCTATATCCTTTTGTAAAAATAGCCATTGTTTCAATTTACAATTAAAAGCCCTTTTACTGGGTAAAGAAGAGATATTTATAGGGATTACATTAAACAACTTAGGTGCTATGTAAGAATAGCATTGTTTGTAAACTTGTATATTTGGGATTTCAAAACAAAAAGTCCTCCTTAAATTATACTTAAACAGACAAGGCTCATCAATATGTCCACCACGTTTATAAAACACTCTTAAGACCTTGTATACGAAGAGATACCTAAGAGGAAGAAATTGCAAGTTATTATATAATGGAAACGTTTTGCAAACGTTTGTCGAATATCCTTCATACAGAACTTATCACACTTTTCCTTCGCCAAATCTTGAACGAAAACCTCTATAATATCGCTAAACGGCACAAAAGTATTCTAATTGGGATTTTTCACATTTCGACAAGTATTTAAGCATCATGTGCGTTACATTAGCAGTAGCCATGCTTTTATCTTAGGTGTTGCTCATTATATATTTCTTCCCCTCTTCTTTTACAATGGATGGTATACACATACTCTCACTCGCGATAATATTCTCACGGTCGGTATGTTTTATTCCATCCACGAACTGATTTTGCCTTCCAACTTCTATTTTGAGATACCCTTTAAACAAAAGGAGACGTTTATTTTAAGGCTCGTGTAATGTTTACTTTCATTCTCCGTAATATATTCGAATCGTAAGATTGGTGATCTCAGCGTCCGATGCCAAGTTCGGATCACGAGTTAGCTGTTTCCATCATAGATTTCGACAAGGGTGTGTGACATCATGTTGCATTTGAAATGCTGAAACGAGGAACTAAACACGATTTTTTCTCCCTGCTTATTTGGTGTAAATTCGGTGTCCGTTTCTTTCATAAGCTTGTACGGTTCAATATCCATAAATTTTATTTATTTCTTTAAAAGGAAGAGAGTTACTGTTAAATATTTACTATGTATTTCTTCTTGTGTGATTAATTTTTATCGTGAATAGCGAAAATGTGTATTCTCGATTCATGTTTTCAAATTATTTAGCTTAAAAGTAAATGTTACATTGATAAAATAAAATTTGTAAACATATTGTTTAGGTGATCAGGATCTTCCATGAGCTTCTGAATGAATGTGAGGAGTTAGTTTGATAGTTTAGATAGTTTAGATAGTGAAGATAGGTAAATAGTTATCTTTATTCACAGATTAAATGTGCAGTTTAATGGAATGATGGCATCCGTTTTGGGTATATTTAGCTTCAGTTCACAGATGAATTTATTCTTTGTATATGGGTTTTAAATGTATTGCTTTTCATCAAATTTAATCCTTTGGAAAGTACTTTATTCAATATATTCAGGTTCATATGGTTATGTTTATGCCAGAAGTTCAAGTTTCAATTGATTAGTAACTTAAGAATACACCCCCTTTAAATGCACTCTTAATTTAAAAACAGTAAGAGATGGATAACATAGTAGCATATCGTTCTGCAATGTGTATCTTTGCGTAAGATAAGAAATCTTTTCATTCTTTCAATAACTTATTGATAATTAAATTTCATGAGCTCGTTTGGAACAGTTATTGCTTATTTAGATTGTCTACATATAATGGATGCAAGGAATGGGTGGAAAATTTAATGTCAGCATTCCTATAGGTGAAGAATGGCGAACCGTTTTTGGTAACTGCCATATTTGATCAAGATAAAGGATTTGCGTGTCTATGTGCCAAAACATTGGGAGAGATTCTAATATTATCTACTTTGATATGTCAGCGATGGGATTAAGATGATTTAATTGACGTGAATAATGGTGAATCATCATTGCGAATGAACATGATACATATTTATTCCATGACATACTGCTGTTAGAGTTCAGCGTGCCTAAAAAAACTCTCTTGCGTGCCATAGATTCGCCACCCCTGCTATGGATGTATACAGTTTTTCCTCAGTAGCAATTATAATGGAAAGATGCTCGCTATTAGAAAATTTATTTGACGATTACTTAGGTTATGATTATAAGGCTCCGAAAAGGAGAAGAATCTCTACTACAAACGGTTTGGAAGTTTCAGTTTCCTATTCTATTTTGGATACATTTTCTAAATATTTATTTGCGAATACTTAAAGCATCACATATACAAACACTTCGAATGATTCCATCAAGTTTAGTCCATCTCTTTATCCATAACAACTCATAATTTAGTCGTGCAGGTGGAGTAATCATTGGACTTCCCTACGCAGAAACCTGTAGCATTTAACCGCTAGAATTTCTTCGGCCTCAACCATGTATTGACATTGTAGCTAGAAATCATCCTCTTCGTTGCGTGATAAAAATACATTAATCTCTTTCATCATGTTGTCTTATTAGAAGGAAAACATCTACGGCTGCGCTGCAGGGAGACTCGTAACTCGTGCCAAAGCCTCTAACTCACTCAAGATCCAGTCCCGGACGAATGTGTCCAAGACACGTTATCGATTTTGATCCGAAGTTAATAACCGAAAAAGAAAGAAATACGTGTACATCTATTCCTAACGGTGATAGATTCCAGCCTAACGAAAACTTTTTTCTTGATTACCAATTTGAAAAGTTTTCGAAAATCCCACTTCGGAATGTCTTGAAGTACTTTTCTCGACGGAAGACTAATTAAACGAGAAAACTCCCTTTTTAAGGTGGAAACGGAAGACTCTTTCCCCTCAGGGGTAAAATTTAAGAGATGAGAACCAGAAGAGAATATATGGAAACTGAATTCTTTTTTAGGTGTCTCAGTGTTAGGCCCGGTGTTATAATGTATAAATAGACTTTCACTAAAGTTCGCTTTAGGGCCCGATATTATAATGGTTTGTTAAAGCGAAGATTTTGGTTTATCCCTTACGTATATACGATCGATTAGCATAAATATTTATTATAATCTTCACTTTGCCTCTAACAGACCATTATAACATCGGACCCTAAAGTGGGCATTAATTAAAGTCCATTTTAAGTATGCATTATACCACCGGGTCTTAGTGTATTACTTTAACGAAGGATAAATGCACAACCCCATGCGAACATGAGCCTCCGTGGCGCAATCGGCTAGCGCGTTCGGCTGTTAACCGAAAGGTTGGTGGTTCGAGCCCACCCGGGGGCGAGTTTAAATTTTTATTCTCTTAATTATGAATTATCATGTAGATTAATCGACCCCTAACGAAAGACGCTGGACATTTTGATAAGCGGAATTTTGGGAGGAAAAAAATTTAATTCGTGAACCTCTAAACCTCATTCGTTCAATGTATTCTGTTTAAAATATTAACCTAATTGGGAAATCTTAATTGAGATTAATCCAGTAATGTGTTGATTGCTTTACTTTAAAATGTTTGTAAAATCATCGATTTAGTTAAATTAGAATGAGATATTTCTTTGGAACAGTTAATTCTGACGAGTCATTTACTACATGGTGTCTTCCAACAGTATTTTAGTTTATTTATTTAACTCAAACAGGTAAAGCCCACTAATTTGAGTTATAATAGTACTACAACAATAAATACATCAAAATACAGATACATAAATTACATTTAATTAAGTATAAAAAAAGGATTAAAATTTACAATAATAACTTAAAATTAAAAAAATTAGACAAAGACAAGAAATCAAATTAAGGGTTGACGAGTCAACATGCATACAAAATTAAAAATTAGTTACTTCTGAAATCATAATAGGAGATTAGAGCCCGTCTTAAAGAGTCAAAATTAAAAGAAAATATGTCCACTATTCGCAGTTCTTTTAGCTCAAGAAAGAAGGCGAAGGTGACTTTACGAGCAAAGGCGTGCATCTAGAAAAATTCTCAACGAAAAACGGACACGAAATGAAATTCTGGTCCAGTCAGACTTTTTTCGAGTCTTTTTTTTTCTTGTCATATTCTTTTTTTTCGGTGAAAAATTTGTATTTTTTATATAAAACACATTTCACTGGCAGATTCTGTTTAATACGCTAATCTATCTGTTATAGATATATATTACCTAATTTGTCCCGCATTTTATCATAAATTTTTACTTGCTCTTTATTTGTACGATATTTTGGAATAGCTACGGCGGCAAAAAAGCCTTTTTAATCCATAAATATCTATAGTTAGGATGAAAATTGAAAATAGACATTACAGAGTGAGTATCTACGGTTTTAGAGTCCGCATGTATGTTTCGGGTGCAACTGTTAAGGTACGTACAAATAAGATGAGAACTAGTAAAATACAAACGCTATTTAAAAGATGAATAATCCATTTAGAAATATTCTTTGAAGTGAATTTTTCAGTCGTAAGACTCAAACGCATTTGTAAAAAAAGATGATTTACCATTAAGTCCGTTTGGTTTGTATTAGCTAAAGCGGCAGAACTGCAGAATTAGCGTTATTAAAGCAGTTAAGGTATTTCAGGGGGACTTTTTCGCTAAGGCAGATACTTCAATTAATGAAGTATTTAGGGCTTCTCGTAAAGAAGCCCAGAAACAGTGAAAACCTTTGTTACAGGCCTTGGAATGGAGTATTAAAACAGAGGTCCATGGAGCTCATCTCGTTGATCCGCTGTTGAATTTATCAAAAAGGATATCATCTTGCCAAGCGTTTGTCTTCGCAAATCCTTTCAAACAACCGCTACGCACGCAAAGTGGAAAAAAGTCCTCTTTTTTGCTCGCTTCTCGCCTCTTTGCTGGCTCGTGACAAGAGGAAGAAAGAACTGGAGAGGGGCAAATCGGCGCCACAAAAGAAATCGCAGACCACGAGCGAATGAAAAAGGTAGAGAAAATAATGAGGAAAAGTCTCTCTCAGTTGTCTTTTGTGCGTACATGGTCACATACGCGGAATGGGGAAGGCAGATGAAAAACAAGGGGAACAACTGAAGAACGGAATGTGATTTCTTTGGCGATAAATAAAATAGGGAAATTGGTGAAGCGATGTAAATCCGTCTTTAAAGATTGGGAGGTGAGGGGTGACTGTCATACGTAGGTAAAATGGACCACAGCAAGGGTGGTCCTGTCCTATGGACGAGTGTCGTATCATAGTTAACATTCCGGTACCAGCGCGACTGCAAAATTCACCGTCGCATTGGGTGCGAACTGGAAACCTGCACCCCGAAAGATGCCTCTCCTTTTATAAAATAGCTTCTCAGAAATATCTGTACACAAAAACCTATATTACAGCTATGATTTTAAAAGTTATTTACTTGGCGAATGCTTTATTACCCCGTAAGCCCTTGCTGGTGTAATCGTCAAGCTTTCAGTTAGTTACTTTTCCATAATATTATTTCGTATTGCTTACGGAAAAAATGTTTTGAAAACAATTGATCTACGTTTCTCTTACTTTACGCTCCCAGACGTATGAAGGAAATTGATGCTTGGTTCGTACTTGTATTTATTATTTAGGAATTCGCAGCCACAGTATATTTTGGATCTCTTTACCTGTAAAGGTTTAATTTCTTCTGTTAAAACTCGATCCGGCCCTAATTCCCTCACTTACTCTATTCCTCATACCAACACTTATGTCAACTCCTTCTTAATAACAGCCTCCCAATTTTGGAACTCTTTACTAGATAGGATTAAGAACTCTACTTCTTTAAGATCTTTTAAAGACAATCTACTTAATCATATTTTTATTGCTTATGATTAATCTTGTTTCGTTTTCTTCAGGTACTCTGTAAACTTTGGAACATATTTTGTAGTCTTTTATTTTGTTCTATTGTATCTGTTTTTGAAAGCAATAATGTACTTATGTTCCAGCTGTAATGGGAATCTCCCCCAGAGCTAATAAAACATTATATATTATATTATTTTCTGAGAGCCCGAAGTAGTATGAAGGTCGCATTACACATTAATTATCTTGTAAGCTTGCTTCTTCAGAACTCATTTCGTACTCGCAATCTAGTTTCTAATATCCTATCTTCAAAGGATCCCCCGTGCGTTGGATGACGTTAAGCAACGCGTTCTATTTTATCTTAGCAATTTCAACGAAAGTCACCGCCTTGCTCTAAATCCTCTTCCTCTTACACTTGCCGACAACACCTAAAAAAAAAGAATTGTAGCTTTTTCTGGGATTCCTTGAACATGTGTACTCCGCTTTAAGTCGCCGTCGAGAGTATCTAGAGAGACCCTTTCAGTCTATTTTTATTCAACAATTTCACTCGGTTAATCACGAAGCAAATGACACTTTTTGAAGGTTTTAATTGCGGATCTATTTCCAGTTAGCTGTAGAAGCAGTTTTCCGCAACACGATAATACAATGAGAAAAAAAGAAAAGAAATATGTTAGTTAAAGGAATGTGGTCTACTTCGTCTGATGCTCTTTAAATGTTTCTTAGTCATCTGCAAACATCTCTACGGTGCTATTAATTTTATCACTTAAATGAGCAAGAATCTTAAATGTATTCTGTTTTTTAGCGAAATAGGCTCTCTATTTTTTTGAGTTGACTTGACCTAAACTTAAGAAACTTTTTGGCCGATGATTCAAACTTGTGGAACTGGTTCCGATTAGATGAGAAACTTTCATTTATTTAAAGAAAGAAATTGATATTGTTACGGCCCCAAAGTTTTAGAAGAGTGGATATCATGCTATAGCACCCTATAATTGTATAAAAATGTTCTCAATGATGTCATCTTGTCACTTAATAATTTTCATTAGTATAGCTAAATTGTTTTAGAAAACGATTTTTTTCCTTTAATAACCAAGCGTCATCCAATTAGGATTTTTTATGAAAAATATTTTTACATCAAATTTTATTTTTATTAATTTATTTAAAAAAATAATTTTGCTTACTTTTAAATCTCAAGTTAGGTACAGTTGAAACAGTTCAGTATTAACAGTATTCACTGTTACTCCCTTAATTATACGGCAATAGTAATAATCGTGTCTCGCGCTTCTTACTATTTGTAGTTTCTATTTGCTCTCGTTTTAGAATTTTTCTAATTGAATCTGATGAAATTCGTGGACAAAGAATTCGTGTGAATCAACGCGAAAAACATAATTGGTTAGCAATTCCGATTAAGTCCGAAGAATTATTAACGGATGAAGAATGTTTACTTTATGAACGAGTAAAGTGCATTCTATGTGGGTATTTTATGTTTTACGCTCACAGCCCTTGAGACCATCAGGCAGGACAGTGCTTCCCGTCATTTTGTTTTCCCGGGGACACATACGTATTCACACAAACTTCGCGACTCGCTACACCACACCGTTATTTCTTATTCTAAATTCAAGTTGAAGAAATATATCAAACTGGAAATAATAAACCCTTAAAACCAAACGAAAGAAAGAGTGATGGATTTCCTCCAGAACGTGATTCTATTCTTCGAATTCTCATGAACAACATCATTGAAAGCAGTATCAGCATCAGAAATAATAACCTTTGTGTAAATTAGAATCTGCCCATCCCTCCGAATCAGATTATTAACTCACCGTTGAATATGACGCTGGATCATTCACGTTCTCTCATTATTCCTCTCTCCAGTTGTAAGGCCGTCGAGTACGTCGCGGATTCGGATGTAATGCTTGTCTATGTCTATGTAAGTACCCTGCAAGCCGGCTTTCGGTGTGTGGCAGGCGGCGAGACATCATCACCGATTTGTGCCTAATATGTGGAGGTCTCATTTGATGTTCTCTTTTTACAGTTATTTGAACTCGCCTGCAATATTCTGATATTTTCTTATATTCTATGTATTAAAATTTCTAATTTCTGCCTTTTTTTTGTAACTAAGTTAGGAACAAATCTGTCTTCCATTTACTTTTTTCTGAGTCTTGTTCATGGATGTAATGATACGAATGTTAGTGAATGATGCTGAATAATAGCACTCATTTAGGTGTCTCCTGATAGATTGCTTTTAATAGTTTCATTCACAGTGTCATCATGATGCACTTATGCAGAAATTTTCCGCTTTAAGCACTATGGATCAGTGAGGAGAGCATTGAAGAACTACCGCACTACTTAACCTTATCACTCCACCACCTAGTAACCACCACTCTACCTCCAGAACATTTTAAAACTCTTCCAACAGAATCCCAGTAAACGAAAATATAAATGAAGCATATACTCATACTATACTACAAAATTTTGAAGAACATCATGTTCTCAGATATTACTTGGATCGCCAAGAGCTTACGACATGCCATGGTGCGGTACACCGATTGGATAGTACTGAGATTAATGTATTGTTATTATTTATTTCTTATTTTCTTCTTCATTATGAATATAACACAATTATTAAGATTTATAATTCGAAAACGTGCTTATATGACTCAGTAGAAATTAGTTAAATGTGCAACATGTTATAATGTAACGAATAATTTCAATTTAAGATTCCTCGAAAGCTCCAAGCACTCTCAATTGGATGGCATTCACTGGGTCTTCCACCTCAAAAAAAGTTAATTTCTTATGACCGATTCCATGATTATCTGTACTACCCGCGAATCATATAAGTACACTTCAATTGAGAGAACAGAAGGTTAAAAGAATTCCTATAAAATCACCACCCTCTTGTTTTCCGAACGGCGTTAGAGGGAGGACAAGCTCTAGGGCAGCATCTCGTTTTCCCGAAGATGGAGGGAATATTGAAAAAATTACCGAAAGTCGAAAGATAGAAAACAATTCGGCGAGCGAAAAAAGTTGATAAGAACGTCGGAACTTCTACATTTATGCACACCAGCCCTACTTTTCCTATTCCAGTTTCATTACGTAAGAAACACGTTCCCATTCCGAGGGGCTTGTTTTTTATTCCGAGATGCTCCTCTGTTCGATTTTCCTTCCATGGCTTTCCCATCTTTCTCACTTCGCCGCGGCAGAAATCGGAAGAAGTTCCCGAAAAACTTCGACGGGTTAACGTGGCAACGCCGCCCCCTTCGCGCCCCTCTCTTCGTTCTTTTGCTTGCCTAGCTTCCTCCTTACCTCTCCTCCATTCTTGGACTATTCAGGCATTCTGTTACCCATTTCTCTCCCATTCCACCTTTCCCTCCATAGCTTTGAGCTAGCTAGACTTTTGGCACTCCGCAATGGTTTTCGATATCTTTCGAAGTCTTTCGATCCGTAATATATTCTTCGGAAGCCTTTGTTTCACATCTCGGAATAGAAATTACGTCATATCCGAGCCCGGTTCTCATGCTGCTTTCAAAACGTGCATGCGGTGTTTGTTGAAATGGTATTGAATATGACTTCATTGTGGATCATCTATGGGGTTGATGGAAGAAGGCTGAAATTTACCATGCAATAAAATGAGTAAAGTTACTGGAATTGATGGACCATGTTTTCCTCCAATGCTCCAACAGTGCCTCCTTTTCAACATTGACATTTGCACCTCTTAAAATCTGAGCTGGAATATGTTACGTGTTACCTTACGAAAAAACAAGACAAGAAATAAGTTTGGGTTAACGTAACGAGAAGCGTCAACAATATGTGAAGGCTGGCATGAAAGCAACGATTACATAACATTTTAGAATTATTTCGTTAAGTGACAGTCTAGAATTTAAACTGTCCACCTGTTTATTTTTAGGTTAAAGATTAGCTAAAAGAAATTTACATGTAAGTGGACTAGAAAATCATACCACGTTATGCTTTTTCCTCTACTTGAAGTGGCCTGAACTCACCGTGTGATTCCGTGAGCTATAACTATTTTTAAAGTTTCATTGAAATGTATTACCTTCATACTTCATGATTAACGAATAATTAATGTAAATATGAAATAATTACGCTTGTTATTTAACAGTAATTAAGATGAGGGTGACTGATGAATCATGCCACTCTATTGCAACAAAAAAGTAATCAAAAAGTTGCATCGGCCGGGAATCGAACCCGGGCCGCCCGCGTGGCAGGCGAGCATTCTACCACTGAACCACCGATGCTGACGAAGAATTGGGAAAAGTTTTGTCATTACAATAGAAATTTAATATTTTAATTTATTTCTGGAGTATTTCTAACTTTGGTTATTGTATTTCTTTGGACCACCAAGGCAAACATCGAAATTTCGTCAAAAAGGTAATTGCGACGTAGAATTTTCATTCGTTAATTTTCCTCGAATTGGCCTACATTTTCATCGGTGCGCTACCTCTAACATTGAGGCGGTTAAAATTTGTCTTAAAATTTGCCTTAAACCACTCATAGTATCTTCGATCCTTTTTCGATCCAGTTAAAAACCTTGGTGTTCGTGCAGGATACTACAGAATCTCACCGATTGAATTCTAAAAATTCGAGCTACTTCTGGAATTATTTCCTGCTTTATTTGTCGAATATGCTAAGTATCATAAAATTCAAAGCATATCAGCAGTAAAAGTTGTGATGAAAATAAATTAGTATTGACAGTAAAATATAATTATAGTACAGTAAAATATGATTGTAGTATATCGTATGCTTCAACGACACCAATCATTACTATCAGAAGCTGACAGAAAATAAATTATTAGCACGAACACCACAAAAAGCACAAATCACACGACCACACAATCACATATCATCTTCAGGTCTACCTAAAGATGATATGTGATTACATATACATCTTCAGCTAGACCTGAAGATGATGCCATGCATCGAAACCTGGGTCGTGTGATTTGTATTTTTTGCGGTGTTTGTATAAATCAATTATATTTTGTCAGCTTGCTTCTGATTGCCATGGAATACCGACAGGTTAAGGCCCACGCAATCGATTTTGTCAATCGTTTCTAATTTACTTCGTGTAGTAGTAGTAGTATTGTTAAAAGTGCTTCGACAGCTAAGGTCATTCCGCACGTGAGCTCCCACCGGGAATCGAACCCGGGACCGCTTTCACCCGAAGTCGAACACGTTGCCCACTAGGCTATCTAGGAGCCCTTACTTCATGTATTATATTATTATATATAAGTATAGTTTATAAGTATATTTCGATACGTGAAAGTAATCGATTAGGGAAATAGGGTCATGGTGCAGGCAACCTCTGCCACACGCTGAAAGGAAGCTTGCAGGGTACTACCATAGACATAGACAGTTTTTGCACATGGCACAACAAATATATTAAATCATAAGTCGCTTTAGTATTAAACAATTAAATAATTCACGATTGAAAATAGAAACTTTTCGAAGCCGGTGAAACTCTTCACGAGAGTGTGATACAATGGTATTCCTTGCGAACATTTAAGTGTTAATGCTTTCCTCCTGCTCAAAATCCCCGCCACCTTCCGTCAAGGCACAAGAAATCAGGCACGCGCACTCGTGATGCACGGTATTCCCGCGTGACTCTTTCACGCATCGCTAATAACAGCGATAAAGAGAGGCTTCATCGCTTATGTGAGTTGCATCGCCAACCTTAAGTCGTGCATCGAGTTACGAATCCTGTTCAATTGACGATCGGCGAGTCCACGACACTCGGCGTAGCGCCGTCTTCACATGGCCGACTCCTCCGTTGCTTTCTCCACTATCATTTCCTCTGATTCTACTTTTCTCTCCATTGACGTCATGTAGCAAATCGCGTGGCTCGCGACTCTTCCTCTTAAAGTTCACCCATCGTTGTTTCCTCTATCTCTCTTTATCCCTTTCTCCTTCATTCCCATCCTCGCAGCTCCTAACGAGAACTCACTTCCGAATCCACTTAATCTGTCTGCGAAGGTTTGGACACGCACGGGAGTGTGAGAGTGGGCTAGTTTAAGGATGATAGCGAATCCGACCGTATATCTTCGTCTAATAGCTTCTGTTCATCTTCTGCGATCCCATTATGGGGAGTTGGAACTATGAGCTATTTTCTATTTCTCGATAAAATTCAGCTGGAATATTTTTTGTGATGAACGGAATCGATTAATGGCTCTGATCAGTATCATATTTTTTGTAAATCAGGGAAAAGTATTTTTATGGGCTTTCAGGTGGTATGCTGGTGCTCTGTACTCATAACAGCTTATCTCAACTTAGTATTTTGTTATCCATCTTTAGGCAATGCGAAATCTCTCATTATTGTTCTTATCTACTGTGAAGATGATATTTTAGGAATTGATACTACTTAGGCTTTGAAACTTTTATATTGTTGGGAAAATTTGAAACGTAACATAGAAGATAAAATTTATTCCTGCATAACTTTCAAGTAAGTGCTTCATACGGTTTTCATTTACTTTCACAATTATCTTAAGTTTCTATGCATGGAAAATGATTTTAGAACAGCTAAAATTGTTCTGATTTTCCGCCATTAAGAATCGTACCTCCAGATTTTACTTTACGTTTTATATGATCTTTGGTTTAATTCTACGAGATATATACCTCTTCTCATTTGAGAAAGTAGACCTGATTTGCCAATGATCAGTTTTTTGATGAGATCGATCTTCATTCATCAGGATAGTAATATTATTTATTTATTCAGGACAGTCAGTTGTAACAATTATTTTATTTGGATATCTGCTGAGAATGTATGGCAATGACAATTTAAGAGCATCTATAAAGCAAACTAAATCCGTTTTATTTTATTTATAGGCGATTCAAAAAGATTCTGTGCATAGACATTTGGAATCTGTCAGCTTATTTGGCAAAACCTTTTACTTTTTTCCTCGACAGAAATCCTTTGATAAAAACAGAAGGCTTTATGTATGTAATGTATTTATTTAAATTGATTTGAAATTATTTGAATTCAGGTTAACCTCCTGGGTTTTATTTGCAATTTCCGCAGCAGATATATTTGTATTATGAGTCATACTTCTAATGGTAATGTATTCAGATGTATGGTATCTTTCCAATGGCTACAAAAAGATATCTTTTCCTCAATTCATAATGGCTATACCCCTTTTGATAGACCATCGAATTTAATGTAAAATTACATAGGAACGAACTACGTGGTTTGATGTATTTGAAGGAAGAGGTGAATTTCTTAATTATTAATTTCCTTGAACAGCTATGGCAAATTGGTAATTAGGAATATTAGGTATTGTGGGACCGTTGAAGAAATATTTTTGGAAAAAGCGAATTAAAAGCTACTAAAAAAACTCAGATGTATCACATAAAGTGTTAAATGGAAGATGGGACTCTTTAGTCCCAACCGCGTGGCAGGCGAGCATTCTACCACTGAACCACCGATGAGTATAGCTAAATTGTTTTAGAAAACGATTTTTTTCCTTTAATAACCAAGCGTCATCCAATTAGGATTTTTTATGAAAAATATTTTTACATCAAATTTTATTTTTATTAATTTATTTAAAAAAAATAATTTTGCTTACTTTTAAATCTCAAGTTAGGTACAGTTGAAACAGTTCAGTATTAACAGTATTCACTGTNAAGGGTTAAATGGAAGATGGGACTCTTTAGTCCCAATTTCGCCAAATAAAGACGTTTTATTATTATTATAAAGGGTTCTGCAGAGACATTCCTCCGCCTGAGGCGAATTATTAATTCATATTTTTTCAGAATGAAAGTCTAATATAAAGAATGTTAATACTTTAATATTCATCTTGGGGCCACCCTTGAGATGCGTCCATGCCTCACCATAGGCGCCCTGCGTGCGATATTTACGTATATCACGATGTTTTAATCGCTCTCTATTTGGAAGATTTCCTGGAAACTATTTAGAATAATGTTTACGTTTTCGTGCATATGTCTGTTAGTGTTTCCTGCGAACATATCTTGCCAAAGAGTACATTTTTACTTTTCTCTTGGTAGACGAAAATCCAGTCTTCATTTCTTCTGCTCCGGTCTTGTCCATGGCTGTGAAATATTGTAAGCTACTGAGGAATGAATTTTATTGAGCAATGGCATTCATCTAGGTTTCTCCTTATTGAGGGATATGTATAATATTACTCAAAGTGTCATGGCATTGCAATTATATGAACGTTTTCAAATCATCGTTTTCTGGCTAGGGAAGCAAAGACAAACTACCTCACTCCTCATCTTGCCTATCAGGCCTGGTGCCTCCAGAAATTTATACATTGCTAATAGTGGAAAGATTGGCATTCAAAATGTCAAAAAGCTAATTATGAATACCTCACTTCTCATCTTGCTCAGCCGCCTCATTCCCCCCTCCCTAAGCTTTCTGATATCTAATGGCGCAGGGTTTGATATTTAAGCTGACCTCCGGGCAGAAGACAATTTGAACAGTCTGTTATTAAACTTCATCACAAAAATCGCATATTATAATTTCACATTATTATCGCGTCATAGAATGTGCCATGCACACTCAATTCGTGTGCCTCAACGTAATCTCTCTTTCCTGTATCTTCTCGTCGTTTCTCTGTCCTTTATCACTCTCCCTTTCGTTTCCCCGATATTCGCCAACTTCGCGTCACGCAACTTTTAATTATTCCTCTCTCCCTTTGCCTTACTCCCTACTCTCTCTACTATTCCCCCTAAATCTACCTAATTGATTTTGCACCGGCTAAAAAACTCCCCCCTCCTCCCCTTCCACTATCTCTCCTTACTCCCTATCGTGCTTTCACCTTAACTCTTCCGATACCCTCTCTCTCCTTTCACTCTCACTGTCCTCTCTCTCTCTCTCCACGACGGCGAGAGAAATCGATTCCCGAGGTCGTTCTCTATTTCGGCCCTATGTACTACTATCCATCCTATCCCAGATTCACATCCCATTTCTCCACTCTCATGCCGCCTTAACCTCAAATTTTATGGTAAATACGTTCTTGCATACGTCGTTCGGAGACCGATCTGGAGAAACCGGAACATTTACGCTGTCGAGGACGGAACATTCGGGACATAACCGGGAAGGTTAATAAATAATACGAACGGGACGGACATAATAAAGCATATTCTATTAACTCATTTGGTTGCGGTATATAAAGTATTCAACCAAAAAGCAAGTTCGTACTTGATCCCTTAATCCAGTAGCTACTGGTAACTGTAGAGAGGAATGAGGCTTACTAGGCAAGTTATGGAGTGAGTTACTTAGATTTTTATTCTTCACTGAGCTAGAATGGTCTGCGTGGAACAAATCCACGCAAATGCAGCAAAATGGCCATTTGAATGACACTTATCTTAGAATTCATTGAGAAGTGACCGTAATGGATGCTGTCATCATCATCACTCTAACTTCAGTAGTTTTGGTATTATCCTTGCCATCAATAAGACCGAGACAAAAGTAAACGAAAGGTAAACTTTTTTGTCTTACTAAAACAAACAAAATATATTGTAAGTCATTGTGATCTAGACCAATAGTATCCAAAGTGTGACCGATAGCCCGAATCTAGCCCTTTGTAGGTGAAGTTAACCGATCCCTTTGGAAAGGATATTCGAAGGAATTAGTCTCGAATATTTCATACAACTGCATTTTCGGTTGTGGGAGAAACAGTTGTGAAAAAGACTCCGCCGAATTTGTATGGTAGTGAAGTAGTGTGCCTGGGTTCGAGTCCCAGTCATTTCGATATTATCCATATTTGTTTCTCCTTGGGTTTTTAACAGAACTCCGTGCTTTGAAAATTACCTTTCTCTCATCCTTGTTACCGATTTTACTTGAAAACATGAACTCCTTCAAACATTTACTTCTTGTGATAAGCTGCATAAGCATATTTGGTCCTGGAGAATCTAACCAGCCAAGCATATGTGATGGACTCATTCCTATATAATGGGATACGTCATATATTCTTTTCATTTAACTGTTTCGAGGTTCCTGATCAAGAGAATAAGCGTGCGTTTCTAGCAGAAAATCGATCACGTAAATTGTGTCTCTTTTATGCAATGAAACCTATTCTTATGTTTACTCATATTGTTGAGATGATAATCGTTCTCTACCTTGAACATGGTATGAATGGCAGCAATCTTTTCTTTCTATAAACTGTGATGAGATTAAGATTTGTTCATTTCTATTTTTACCTCTCATTTAAAGCAATGAAAATTTATCGAAAGTGAGATTTAAAATGAAAACCCAGTAATTATGTTATGGTTAAGTCAAATAGACGCTGAAATAGTGTTAAAGCATTTATACAATTTTCTTTCAACTCTTTCAACAGGAACCTCTCATGTATTTTTGTGTTATTTGGAGAAGGACTGGCTAGTTTAGTATAAATATGTTCAAATTCAGCTAAATATTCCTGCCATTAGCTAGTTTTAAGTTTCTAAATGGTTATGAACTATCTTGAGTTAATATATCCGAAACACACTCCCAGAAAATGAAAAAGAACACTATGAATCCGTTGTTGCGGAAGAGGGAGATTTTACTGGTACACTCTCTAGATAGCACCCAACAAACGACCACACCCACAGAATCATACTTGTATGTGAACAGTCTACAGAGATTGCTAAAAATCAGCGGAAATACCCTGTTTGCCTTCTTTATGCATAAATGGAGCCTCCAACTCTAGCATGGAGACGATGACGAATGCTATCCTGATGAATGGACTGCAATGCTCTTCTCACCTGTTTCCGAAGTTGGGCGAGGTTTCCTAATGGTATTGCAATACAACGTCCCATCCAGTCCCAAGCATGTCTCATGGGGGACAGATCTAGGAATCGTACTGCCCAAGGTAGTTGACGTGCATCTTGGAGAGGACGTTGGGTATGATGATGGGGTTGTGGTGGTTGGCACGAGATGTATGTGGGCGAACATTGTCCTGTTGGAATAGCACATCATCTTGTTGTTTCATGAGCAGTAGCAGGATGGGTTGAATGATATTGCAAATGTACCGTGCACTGCTCAATCTTCCCTCTAAAAACAGCAGAAGGGTACTATCCTATGGCTATGGCTCACCACATCATGATATCCGGTGTCGCCAGTGTGTACGCTGGCGTATACTCGTACACTAAAGAAGTTGGCGCTCACCTGCACAACGTCTGACAGGCATACGGCCATTATTGACATCAATGCAGAGTAGAACCTCATCTATGAAGACAAAGAGTTGCCATTCGTGACACCCCAGGAGGCATGAGGAGTGTGGAGTTCTGAGTAGAAGACGGCCGAACGATACGCGTGATCGTAGCTCTCCTTAATGGAAACGGTAGCGAATGGTTCTTGCTGGTACACTGAGAGCAACATGGCACCTGATTTTTTCTGAGGTCGCTGAGTAGTCCTATATGGCCCTTTGTAAGATGCAATGGTCTTGGCGTGTATCTGTGCGTCGTATCTGTCCAGACCCACGCTGGTAGTCGAGTGCACCGTTTGCTGATCACCGTCGACGTCATCCACTGTGGGTACCTCTCTCCCCATGAGCTACGAAATTCTTCGCGATGAGTACCCGGCCTCATGAAGACCTGCTATATGGCCTCGCTCTAACTTCATCAGTTGCACAAACGATGCACGTCTACCCAGTCATGGTATGCAAAAAACATTGTAAAGACAGATGGAGCTCCATATGACAAGGCAAACTAATAGCCGCTGTCTCTGGAGGCGAGAAGCCGTTGAAAAGCTTCCAACATTATACGAATGATAACTCGATTCCTGGTTTGTTTGCAACACACTACTTTCGATCGGTCCTGCTACCATACCTTGACGAATGAAATATTTATCATTTGTCTTTTTGAAAGGGATACAAGAAATGTATCTTTTATATACTTTTGTCTCAGTCTTTTCCATGGCTGTGATGATATGAAAGCTACCGAGGTATGAGTTATGCTGAATAATGGCATTAATTAAGGCTTCTCCTTATACAATGTTACGAAAAGTATTACTCTTAGAGTAATTGTGTTCCACTAACGTGGGCTTGTTCTGCTTGTAGCATTCTGGATCAGTGAGGAAAGCAAGGGCAAACTACCTCACTCCTCATCTTGCTCAGTAAGCCTCAATTCTCTCTCCTAGCTCTTCGTAGCTGATGAGATGAGGTCCCAATGGGCCTTCGGGCTGAATACTTTACAGACAGACTTTTGATCATTACAAGAGTAGTGCCACGTTTAAGTATGGCATTTCTCATTCACTTTCTTCAAGGTGTTCTATTTGTCATTTTCGGAAGTGTATATCCTTGTTATTGAAAATCTATTTTTAACTAGAAACGTAACATGGAGAATTCCTATACGCATGAAATGCAAAAACAACTCAATTTTCGAAGTGAATATAATTACCTGAAAGTTCTAAATTAATTATTAAAATAACCGTGAAAGAAGAACATTAAATTTCATGTGTAGTAACTATAAATACACTTGGGATGAGCCAATATGTATTATTTATTTATTTTATTATTAATTAAATCATCGGCGCTTTTATTGATTCATTATTAATTTCTTTTGTTTATTCGCGTAATCTTTATAAAAAATGACATTTTTTGTTTATATCGATCCTTCAAACAGAATCACATAATGCCAGCACAAAAAATCATTCTCAGAATTTACCGTTGAAATATTTTCATTTGAATTCAGAATTTGATTGTAGCATTGCTCCAAGATATCATTTAACTGGGCTTATCTCCACTCAGATAAGTAATTCGATAGACCATTATTCTGTTTATGGAAATTTCTGTAAATGAATTCCGCATATTTTAAAAGATTCCGTTCTTTAGGTTTTATGAATTGTGGATATCGTGATTTCATGTATAATTTGTAGGAACCCGTTATAAATAAACAGCATTTCCATACTTATCGTTATGTGTTTAAATGAGATCTAACAGTTGATTTTTTCTTATTCCTTTATTGAACCGTATCCTATCTTCGTTTTCTGCTTATCAAGCCAGAAAATTCATAATTCCATTTTGCTCTTTTCCTTCATCCAGGTGTGCAGTAAACATCTCCATTTATGCCACTGATAACTTATAATGGCTCTTTCCTTCCGACCTCCTTACATCTCTAATTCTACATTTCGAAACACTAATTCATTTCTGCCTCTTCCACGCTCGGCATTTATTTTCTCCATATTACCAATATCCCCGGTTATTATTATGTCTTTCATCGTTGGCCGAATTTTCAGGCAGACCCCTTGGAGGTAAGAGAGAAACTGGTGCCATAATGCTTTTCATATTCTGGTGAAAATGTACGTCTGAAACTGTATCTGCTCATTTTAAAGTCAAATCAAAATCTTGATGAAGAGGAGGAAATCGTAATTTTTTAGTTTCTTTTATTTTTAAATCCATACCTCTCCTAGAACACCAACCTATTGTTGACACTATGGATAGAAATAACCAGCGAAAAAGCGAAAAATTCAGTGATTCACTTTATGAGCCTTCACATATTTTCTACCTCAAAGCGATGACTTGGTTACAATAAATCAATATACGTCTTCAAAATAATGAATCGATAAATGTACGCTGCTTGAAATTTCATCATCTACATCCCTGGACAATATCTAAAATTAACATGTCATTGAATGATTGAAATCGAATTTGTAATTACTAATTTTTCAAATTTATTTCCGTTCTCAATAATAGTAGTGTCGCAAAAGTGGTAATAACCTATGAGTCGTTACTTTAGTTACCTAATGGGGAACACACTCAATCATTTGAAACATGTTGTCTCATATTCATTTATTAATATTTACGGTGTGTGTACGTACAATTCATCGAAAAAAGTTCAAAGACGGAGATATTTACTTATATCATACAATTATTCATAAACTCTCAAACTGTATGATTAAGTCCACGACTTCTTACATCAGATTTGCTTGGATCTCCAATTTCTCTCTCTCTCTTCACCTAGGAAAGCTTGGAATCTCCCTATTTACTTCTTCATTCTCATCCTCCCATGTCTTTCCTATCCTCCCCTTCACTCTCCCTCTCATCTCATTTCCTCTAGTGCGATTGGTGACCTTCCGTGACCTCATCCCCCTCCTCTTCGGACGTCCTCTCCGCCAATGAGAAACAAGATTCGCCGTTCCCGACAAGCCGATTGAAGGTTTCGCGTCCGTCTTGTTTAGGGTCGGATGCCGCTGAGATCCTACTTTCTCCTCCCCGCTTACGCGTTTACGTTTCCCTATGGTGGGACCCCCGACGGAACCCTTTTTCGGAGGAGCCAGGATTACTGGGACTATAGCAATTTGCGTCTTAAAATGCTTTGTGGAAACGAAGTCCGAGAGAACTGAACACAACGGATCTATTTTTTCTTCTTTTCCGAAGGAGAAACGGACATGAAATAAGTCTGACGAGACCGGGACACGAACCCAGATCTGCCAATTGCCGGTTGGTTGCTCTAACAATTGAGCCATTCCACCATTAGTAATTCTCATAAGATTGCTATAAGTTTTCTTTTAGGGCGTGATTATCTTAAAATTGATATTAGTAGGCGTGACTACGTGGAAAGCTATTGTAGAAGGATACACTTGGTAAATTTTCCACACTGTATTTACCGGTTTCGTAAGTTGACTTACATCTTCAGTAAGTCATGAAGATGTAAGTCAACTTACGAAACCGGTCGCCAATAAATACAGTCCGGAAAATTTACCAAGTGTATCCTTCTGTGATTATCTTATGTTATGGTCAGACAGACTGTCCATAATTCCGCGATATAACGTTTATTTGGAATAGACGCAAATGGTTTCATTGCCTTTGAACTGTTCTCAGTTTAGAGGGGCTGTGAAGGTTGTTCATAAACGCCATGAAAATGATTTGAATGAAGATCCTGACTCATGAAATCCCAGGAACAGATTCGGTGAACCTCTCAAAGTGTTTAGTGAGGCGAGGAGGTGAAATCTTCCGTTGGCATTTTCCTTGGGCAATAAGGAAGGCAGTTAGGGGTAGGAAAAAGGGTCCATCCCACTTGACATCGCTCATAACACCTTAAAGGAGTAGAAGAGGGTTGGTAGAGAGGATGCGACGCTTTAACCCTTTCTTTAAACTGTTATTCCCCTCTTTTATTCTGATCTCAGAGCACCGCATTCTCATCGCCATTCTCATCCTCTTCACCTAATTTTCTACTGTCCATTCCCTTTCGTATAATCGTTTTGCAATTTTTCTCTCTTTCTTCTTTTTCTCTGGTTCTTACCGAAGCTCTTGATATAGTAACTACACATGCATTGTATACGGGAATAAATGTATCTAGTGTTTGTGAGCAGTTGGATTAAAATGTTGATATTTCTCTCTTGAGCTTTGCAATGTAAGTTGTGAATATGCTTGTATAATTCGGTTATGAATGTTGTTGATGTGTTATTTGGTTGTATGCAAAATGATGGATACCTCTATCTATCCAAGTAAAACATCCTGATCAACTGTTGGATTGGCAACTAATGAGGAATAGTTTAATGAAAAGAGCAACTTAGAGCTTTTTTATATTATTTCCATTTCTTTCTTTTTCTGTGAGTTATTTTTGCGTATAACTAGCTTTCTCTCTTTTAATATTTCCAAATCCATCCAACTTTGAATCCATTCATTTCGCTAGTTTCTTTTATCAAAAACCCTTTTCTTCATTCTTGTTGTCTTTTCTTAAACTCGGTTTAATCATGGATATTTATTTTTATAAGTCATTTTCTTTTAGCCTTTATCATACATAATTACCGGTATCTAAACGAATGAGATGTTTAATTTTAAGGAAACTCATAATATTTTTATTAAATAAATTATGAATATAAGTCTTGCGTGGCACTGATAGACTTAATGCTCTTAACATGTTCGCTGCTGTTACCTCCATTCCCAATGCATTTATCACTCAAATTGTGGAGTGAACCGCAGTGAACGTGTTAATCCAGGTTCCCCAAGCTTCCATCTCACATTCAGCTCCTTCCTAGCATTTTATGGAAAAGCTACGGCAATAAACCAGATATTGAAAACGAATAGCTAAACGCTATCTAAATAATACCCATGCATTTAATCTAAAATTAGCAATGCTAATTGCCCCTATTTTGACAATCTTACAGAAATAAAATTACGTTTCTCTAATCGTTCTAGTTTAATTCAATCTGATTGTATGCTAACGATTTTTAACAGCCGGTAAAGAGCTTTATTTAGCATTTCATTCAACTCGAACTCCCGGATAACCAAGTAAGTTATATTTTCGTATCAGGTGGAGGTGGTCCCGGGTTCAATTCCCATTGGGGGTCTAAATGTGCGAAATGGTTTTAGTTGTCCAAGCACTATTAACAATACTACTACTACTTCAATCAAAGTAAACCTTGAATGTTTTGCAAAATAAGCTCAGAAATAACAGATGATAAATTCTCCTTGGATTCTCAGATTCATAAATGCGCACATTTAAAACAAACCCTTGTAACTTAGCAAATCTATAGCGTTTTGGTAGACATTAGCAAGATTCCAGCCTCGTAGATGCTTTCCTTGCTGAATAAAATGACTCTGATTTGGAAAAGGATTGTATCGTTGTTGGCTTTGGAAGACAAGTAACAACGTCTCTGAACGTGTCTTTGGATTTCTTTTCCATGATGTTTACAGACTTCATTTTCCTCTTTCTCTCTCGTCTGTATATTTTCCATACTTTTTCATCGTCACTCTCCATCCTCTGTTCACAGTTTCACCGTTTCCATGCGCCGCTAATCCAAAGATATACCTTCGCCCACTATACTTAAGGAAGATAAGTAAATTATTCATCCTCAATCCTCGCTCACACATGCGATCCCTAGCGGGTAATAAAGAAACTAAACCTCTTTGCTCCATCGGTAGCGTGAATATTACTTAGGCAGCGCGAAATAAAACGAAATAGAGTTGAATTGGAGAGGCGAGAGAGTCGTTATATCTCCTTCACGCTGGCACGTTTGTTTTTTTTCACGTACGTGGCGCCTAATTAATTAATGGCCTCACGACAAGTGACCTTTCATGGAAAAATGGCTTACGAGCCTTCTTTACGCTTTCTTTTTATTATTTCGTAGTTGACTCCTACCAAAAGGAATTTTTTGGCTTCTTATAACCACTCTTTATCATTCCGTGAAAGGAAGGAGAAGGTTGAGAAGATGGAAGGTCGGAAGCGGTGGAAAGAAGTGAGCGAATCCATTCCCTGTCCTACGCTTTGGAAAACAAAAGAAATACTAGTTCCGTCAAAACATATCTGCTGCGAGGATCTGATGTGATGAGACAAGGTGTGATCAATAAAACGAGTCTTTGTTTTCTATTTTCCTCTCGCCGTAGCATGGATAAGAGGGATAAATTCGCAAGACGGATCGACTCCATAACTCAATGCCATTGGCGTTTATTTTAGTGGGACGGAATAAGGACGTTTATGCGTTTGGTCCGACTGTTGCTTTCTCGTCGTCTGACGCTTCTTTTGCTTTGTTCAAAGGGGCACCATATGTTGTCCAATATGGTTGATGACGGAATCAAAGTAGGGATGATTCTTCCCGCTTAGTTATTCTTTACTCAATAGAGGTATTGCTGAATGGAATAAGTTACCTGGAACACTCTTAAAGCCCGTACCTAAAAATATAAAATCTTTCAAAAATAAATGTTTCATTGCATTGTAGTATTAATGGCATTGTAGTGGTATAGCTATGTAGTAATTTAGGGACTTCTGGAGGAAGTAGGTTATTGCCTGGCAGGGTGATGTACGGCGGGGTTTTACCCCGGGACCGCTACAGTTGCCCAGAAGGCCTGCTATGAACCCCGAAAAATCCATTAAACGCAACTTACTTCTTATTTACTTGTATGTCATTTGTTTATTGGGTGTTTATATTTTTATTGTGTAAATATTGTATGTATGTAGGTACAAAACTGCCACCAGGCTTAATGCTTAACCGCAGTTATTGTGACAATTAAACGATTTAATTTTTTATAAAAGAGGGGGGATTCGGGCTACATCCAACGTGCACATCCTTAAGTAAAAACAGTATTAATAGATTAAAAAGGGGGTTTAAAAAGATGTATTTGTAAGTACGATTCTCAATTTAAATAATACTAAATGAATTTATAATCAATCATCTCATTTAATTTATATAATGACTGATTGCCGTAAAAATTAGCGTAAATTAACATGTAAATTTTAAGCTAGTTGTTTTTAGTTTAAGTCGCTCGTCATACAAATAGCTTGTTTCGCAAAATCATGTAGGTGGGAAGAGGTTATCAGCCTATGTAACTTAGGATTTGTAGAAGTGAACATTTTATGATTACTACCAGAGTTAACTATTATTTAGTATATTTGCTTTTACTTTTTATGCATGATCTAATAATAATTTTACTTTTTTTTACAGTTTTTCGGTGTAATTCATAGTCATATTGAAAAGCAAACTAGTAACATTGTTTTATGTCAACAGTAACAGCACATTAGTTGCCTATATATATTTTATCTACTAGTTCAAAATTATTTTTGACATAAATGGAGCTCATACTAGCAAAGCAAACACTTTCCTTATTTAACTAGGTATCTTTGTTTTCCCTAGGTAAAACTAATTTAGTTGAAACAAAATTTTGGTGCAGTTTTCGGACAGGAGAGAGACGATGAAAATTTTTATTCTTAGAATTTTGATTTAAATGTCACGTATTATATTGCAAATATTCTGTTTACATTGCATACATTTTTGAGAGAAACATTCATTCCATAATTTTCTGTCTGATGACAATGCTATAATAAATTTCTTAAAATGTTTTCATCTCGCGGAAAATTTTCTTCGTAAATAATATTCAGTATATTGTGAAATTGATGATTTAAGAGCGTTGGATTGAATGGGAATATGTAAGTATCTCTTTCACGACTTTTCACGACGATGAGAGATTTCTACTATCGTATTTTTTATTATGGATATTCGATTTTGAGAAGACTGAAAACTTAACTTGGGATCCCTCAGAAAAAAAGTTACACCTTATATTATTATAAANTGGAGAGTTAAATTCTTGAATTATATAATTATATTATATTTTTTTAATAAACATTAACATTTATCGCGTGTTTAATCATATAATGATTTTTTCGTTTCTCTCCGGTTGGTATTTTATCATAGTTAGAGCCAGAAAATAGGCATTTTTGCGATGTTTAAGCTCACTTTGGAATTCTATTTCTCAAAAAGTGTCAATTTAACCGAAAAAATCTTTATGTACTCGTAATACCTGACGCAAAAGGTCATCTTGTAAAATAACTTTTTCTCAGTGATGGACGAAAAAATAAAATGAAAACTTGTGTCGTTATAAACTTATCAGTAGGAGTTTTCGAAAGTTAAATCTTACGTTGATTAAAATTTAGCAAATTATTTTACATGATTTCAGAATGCGCAGGATGGCTATGTGAAGCGTAATTCGGAGATTCCTCCTGTAACCCCTGCCATCTCCTTGGGCGTTCATGATCCCACAATAATAAATGTTTCGTTATACCTGTAATAAAATATCAACCAGATAAAATAAAAAACATTGCATTATGTGGTTAACGCAGGATAAAAGATGATAAAACATTTTCTTCTACGGAATCTTTAGTTTTGTTTTTATTCAACTCCAAACTCGAGTATCCACAATAAAAATGGATTATAATGTTATTGAAACATTCAAAGAGATTGAGGATTAATGTCGCAGCTTAAATACGAAAACAACTGGCTAGAATTGATTAACTTTTCTGTTGACCTATTAATATTGCTGACAAGATAATGGAGAGCGGTGGGGAGCGTGTACGTATAAGTGATGGTAGATCTACGAATTTGTATAGGCCGTACATCGAAACCTTTTGCAAAGGAAACAATTTCGAAACGGATTACCTAATTGTTTTGCAATTCCTGTTACTCTGCGATACACAACTGTGAGGCTTTCGATCGTGGACTGGTTTTCGAAAAGGACTCGGTTATCTCTGATTTATACCTCGCAATTTGAAGTGCGTCACTCAGGAGACGATTAATGCATTCACACCGTTTATCTCTCACTTGTATTACCTTCCATTATCTTGCTTCATTTTTCCTCCGCAGATCCTCTTTTCTCTTTCTTTTCCTAGCCCTTTTCAGTCCGTTTGATGTTTTGACGTCATCATTTTTCTCTCTCCTGTTCTATTTCTCTATGTCTCTTCTATATCTCCCTTCTTGCCTTTTCTTCTCGAATAAATTTTTACGTATTTGTTGTAAATTAAATTAAATCTTACTCAATTTCTCAGTAGTTTATGAAATCACGTAACTAAAATTCAAAAGAGACATTATTTGACCTTCCTTTTTCTCTGGGTAAGAATTGCTGATTCAGCACTATATATTTCCCCTGATTAAATAACTATTATTATTATTAGACAGCTTGTATGTAGATATATATACTGCATAAATATTTGTTATTTACCTTTACATCATTGCGTACAATTCCTTTGAATGCACGTAGAAGGACAATGATTATATTTACCTGCTCCATATATTCTTATTGAAAATCATTGCTTCAACTCTAATTTGTAATAAGAAGAGAGTCAAATATTATTTATTTTGTGTGAGGTAACGACAGTCTCAGTCTAGATATTCAAACATTCCCATCTGTATTTTTTCAGGAATTCAATTGCTTTCAACTGCGTTCGCTCAAAAAATAAGAATGATTAAGCCGCAGATACCTCCACGGAAAACAACGAGGTAAGTCTTTGTTATTTTTTTAAAGATAAATATTTAACATCTAGATATATGCAGTGCTCATGGGTGGCTCTCAAACATAAAACTGATCGAACCATTCTCTTAACCGCGCAGATAATTGTGAATAATATAGAATTTGATTACGAGATCGAAATTTCGTCAAATTATGTGAGAGATGATTGTTTTATGTATGAAAGCAGAAAACAGCTAACGTTAATAGCCTGATGTCTTTTTCTATTTTTATTATTAATTTATCATAGACAAATAGATATCAATAATGAGTTAGTTATCAATGAACATTAATTAAAATTATAATATTTGGCAAGCTAGTTGTTTTTAGTTTAAGTCGCTCGTCATACAAATAGCTTGTTTCGCAAAATCATGTAGGTTATCGCATTCAATACTAAATATAACGATTAAAATTAATTAATTTGTTGTGATTAATCTTCAAAATGTTTGTGTTATTAACTCATTCTAAGCATCCAGCAGACTTTTATCTAATTATATTTTCTTTTTATAATTTTAACTACCCAGTAAACAAAATTATCAAAATTCAAAGGAAAGATTGAAAACTTTACCAAGTAGCTATCCCTCGCAAAATAAAGAATAACGACACTACCGGTATCAATGCATGGACGTCATCTTCGGTTGTAGAGGAAGCTGGGAAAGGAGATGGTATACCTAACAAAAGGAAAGGGATCAAGAGTCAGGATCTAATTAATCGACAGATTAATATGTAATTTTTTCCGGAAAGCAACAACTTACAAAGATACAACCCATATCCAGAATCGCGAATTTCTTCGTATCTCTTGCACATTAGTACCTCTATGAATTTTAAGTTTAATCAATGAATTCGTTAGTCTGAATCTCTGCAGCTGAATAATGCAGTATTGGTTTTTCCTTGATAAGAAGGAAAGCAAAATTTAATCTTAGTATACATTTGCTTTTAATATCCATTCGATGTATCTTTTATCAGGACGTTTCTGCGTTTAGAAATGAGACTATTTAGCCTAATATCAGAGGTACTTTCACTTCGAAAATAAAAGTTGCGAGCCACGGGTTGCCGGCGAGTTGTATCTGTCTATGGCAGTCATAAGATCGCTTTCGACTTATATCTTTCAGTAAGTAGCCTTCCTCTCCTTTTTTCCCCTTTTCTCGTTCCTTCATCTCTATAAATGGTTCTTTGGACCATTCCCTTTCATAAGTTCTCCCCTCTCCCGATTCTTCGCTCAGCCGCTCTTAGATAACGGAAAGGAATCCACGAGTGATACTCAGTTCGCCGCATCCTTAGACCCTCAAGAAACCTCAAAACCTCCTCCCGCAAAACCGCCGACCTCTTTCCCGTCCCGTATTTCTCTAACCCTGCCCTCATCCCGCGCCGTACCATAACGACCGTGGATTTTTCGAATTTCTAACTCACTCGCTCACCTTCTCGCCTCCGGCAATTAAGCGGCTTCTCTGAAGGGGACGAAATGGATGTGAAAGAGTTCTCAATGAAATCCAGGCGCGCACTTCGACTGCGTCTCATTTCCCAGCATTGGAAAGTCGTTGAGCCGGTAAGATACTCCTGCGGTGTGAATCTAAGGAATGCCGATTTTATTAGGGTATTGAATTCTTGAAACGGGGTATTAAATTCTTGAAATGGAGAGTTAAATTCTTGAATTATATACTACTGTAGAATAAGAGTTTATTGATTCTTTCGTGTTTTAATTAGGTACCTGCGAATCCGTAAAATTGGTAGTGGTTCTAGTTAATTTTAATGATTCACATTGGATTCAAATTGGAGAGGATCGATTGGTAAGCCGGCAGCAAGTAAACTGATATCTTTAATATTATTATGGCTTATCACCATTTAAAATTATGCACATAGAGAAAACGGCACGATTCTGGCACGATAGCTCAATTGGCTAGAGCAGTTCCCTGAAATTGGAGATTCTGGTTCGAGTCCCGGTCCTGTAAGGATTTTTTTCCTGTCCGTTTCTCCATGGGAACACTTCTGGCCGTTAATATGAGGCTGTATAAATAAGGAATTTATTTTTACGTGATTTATATATATTTTTAAAAATTTTCCTGCAATAGCAACGTGATATGGCTATATAGGACGAGGCAATCATGAATTAAAAATCAAAGAACGCGAACAGAAAACAGATATCGCGAAATACTCATTCGTTAATAGGGGTATTAGAGAATGGAACGCTTTAGCTGGAGAAGTTCTCATTCCAATGCCGAAAAATGTAAAAATTT